>JAKSZP010002750.1:0-187463 GCA_022478985.1 Massospora cicadina
TTCACCCCCACCTTGGTTGGTCCCTAATAGATCATATTGGGTTGACAATTGGCTATTTGGGATCAGCTGTCAATGCATTGTTAAGCTAGAGCCCCCTGTTAGCATGACTTTGTTGGGGATTGCACCCAATAGTATATTGGGTACCATGTCCAATGAATTACTCATGCTGCTGAATCAATTTTGGTCAGAGACCATTTACCCTCCAACTGGGATTTTTAGAATTGGAGCCCAACTTGTTCTTCACTCAAATACCCTGAGTGGATTTGGTAAGTTTCTCCATGTCAGAAGAAAACTTTTTATTGCTTGGCTCTGTTGGTTTGAACTGCCAATTTTTGTCATTTGAATCTGAGTCAGTTTTAGATCCTACCAATACTTCATATGGGTTTTTTATTTTATTGGCAATAATTTTCTTGCCCTGTGAGGCCCCAATCCCCCCTGCTGATTGAGGTTCAATGGGGAATATTCCTGACTCCACTGTTCTTGGCATCAGGCCTCGCTCCCAGAAGGTTGCTCATGTCATCTGGGTGTCAGTGGGTATCAATCCTAGGGAGTTGGCCCCATCATCTGCGCTAGTCATTAGGGCTCTGTGACCCATCAACGCATTCATGCATTTTGTTGTCGTTCAGGTTGCCAGATTGTTACTTGATGTGCACATGGTAGATTGCCCTTCCCCATTTCTAGTCATGTCAGGGCTTGGGCCAGTGGGAAGGTTGTCAGATGGTATATCCATTGTAGCATCCTTTGCATTATTATTAAAAAGTAATATCAGCACAGGCAAGTTGCACATTTCTATGTGCTGCGCACAGATGGGTGGATTGACTTCCCTACGCTTGGGTGGTTAGCCTTTGTTCACTGCTCTATATAATTGCAGTGCACTCTGGCAACTGGTTGCTCTCTCAATTCTTGTTCAATTCACTTTTTGATTTAAGTGATATTTGTGAGAGAGAAAAAGCCACTGTGCGCAACTACACCCGGTTGGGCCGATTATGCTATAGGAGGTATTTTTAAAATCAATTGGACTTTTGATTCAAAGTTTTGATTTAGATAAATTTGTTAAATACCCGAATGACCACTAACCACTTAACAAAACCATTTAAAATATCAAATCAGCTGAATATCAAACTGCTCAGCTGTAACAATATAGCGAATACCATCGAAGTATATATAGGATTTTCACTTGTTACATATAAAACTTTTTATTTTACTATATTTTTCCCATGTCTTAATAGTTATTCTGCTATTCGGGGCGGAGACAAATCCAACAAATCAAAGATCATAAAAATCGGTCCAGCCGTTCTTGAGTCATAAATGATGTAACTAACACGACTTTGTTTTATATATATAGATAAAGCCTTGCGACGGGTATCATTTAAATCGAACGCCACAATAAAATCCGATGGATTCCAGGATGAGATTGGAATAGAATTTGATCAGCACTTTAATTGGCCCATTTTAGGGATAATTGGGTAAAGTTGGGTGAGAAACCCAAATCAACCGATTAAATTTAAACGATTATAATAATTTTAACCAATTGAATTTAAAATATTTTAATAATTAATAATTCTCGAAAGGTCGATTAGATTGGATTATGCTGACCCTCTGATAGGTCGAGGGATATTTATAGCGGATCATCAAAATAAGTGGAAATTTCAGAAGAGGTTGATCATCAGTCACAGGTCCCTTCCGAGTAGAAACCCTGATTGAACTCCAAAGTTTCGGTGGATAAGGTTTCATAATCACAACGGTACCCTCCGATGGGTTTAACCGGGGAGTAGAATTCAAGAACCTAAATTTTGGTCAAGCCCTTTAAATTTATTTTGTGAAACAATTAAATTTCAGATCGGAAGCTAAATTTAAGATGTTCCATTGCAGCTTCGCTGAATATTAAGCCATAATTAAGTTTGGTCGCACAAGTTAAATTATGGGTAGAAGGAGTTTAGGGTACAGCGGTTCCGAGGTAGATAGTAAAACTGATGTATGTTTCCAGAGGTGCTTAAACCAAGGGGTGGTCAAAAAATGTACCTCGGGTGACCAAAAGCTGAATGGCCATCTTAATAGGTGAAATCATTACTGTAAATGATGGATGGTTAAGGTTGGGTGGAATTGACTTTTAAAAGGTGGGATGTCAAAGGAAGCTTATTTATCATAAAGATGGGATTTTTTGGTTTATGGGGTTGGATTTATTTATTGCCCTTTGCTCTGGGAAAGGAGTTTGACTACGTTGTGGTCGGTAGCGGAACGGGTGGAGGTACCGTCGCGGTGGAACTGGCAAAGCGTGGCTTCTACACGCTGCTGATGGAAGCGGGCCCAGATTACACGAGTCCCTACATCACCACGCCAGCCTTCGACGCGATCGCTTCGGAAGACGAAGCCATCAGTTTCGAATTTGATGTTAAACACTACACCTCAGGAACTCTGGCAAATCGAACCTACTTCTATCCCCGGGTGGGGGCATTAGGCGGCTGCTCCATTCACAACACCTTGATTACCATTTACCCCACGGAGCGCGACTTCAAAAGGATGGTGGAGGTCACCGGGGACTCTGGATTTAACGAGCGGAACATGCGAAAATATTACGTTGAGATGGAAAATAATCAATACACGATGATCCCAAGCTTAAGGGCCCAGCACGGGTATCGGGGATGGTTCTCGGTTAGCTACGTCAACATCCTCCGCGTGTTTCGTCTGGATGCCGTACTCATCAACCTTTTCCGCATGATGGTCGGGAATCCACTCCGAGATCCGAACATCCGCAATTTGGCTTCCAACAAGCTTAGCACTGACCTGGAGGGGCGCATCTTCATTCCTCAGGCCGTGGATAAGAGAAACTTTGAGCGATCCGACCTCATAGGTCACCTCCACCGTGTAAGGCGTGGGGGGAATTTGGTGATTTGGACCCATACCTTCGTATCCAAACTTATCCTTAACGATGGTCACGTTAGCGGTGTCGAATACAGGAAGGGAAGGTATGTTTATAAGGCTAGCCCAAGGGCATCCAGCAACTCAAAGTACCAGAGTGGTAGCATCAAGGCAAAACGGGAGGTCATCGTCTCTGGCGGCGCCTTTAACACGCCTCAGCTGCTCATGCTTAGTGGGATTGGCGATTCGGACCATCTGCGTCAGATGGGCATCCAACCCAAACTCCATCTAAAGGGGGTCGGCCGCAACCTGATGGATCGGTACGAAGTTCCGGTGGTGATCGAATTCCGCAAGAACATTTCGCTAATCGAACGGTGTACGTTCGTTGCCGATGTCAAACGGGATCCGTGCTTCCGGGAGTACAAGTCGAGCCAATCCGGGCCGTACATCTCCAACGGGCTTATCAGCGGTGAGATTTTTCGTTCCAGCCCGAACCTTCCCGACCCCGACATTTTCTTACTCAACACGTTATCCAACTTCCACGGGTACTTCCGCGGATACGCCAGAGATATCGCAAATCGCAGCAATCGATTCAGCCAGATCATCCTAAAGGCTCGCACCAACCACCAGGGTTTCGTTAAATTGCGATCCAACGACCCCTTCGATCCTCCCGAAATCAACTTCAACTCGTTTTCAAATGGCAACAGAGACCTCGATAGCCTGGTCAAAGCCATCCGCCGCTCCGAAGGAGATTGAAGGCTTTGAATGACGATCATCGTGAGATTTACCCCGGGCCCCATCTCAAATCGGATCCTCAGCTTCGCAGTTTCGTTAAAGAGATCGCATGGGGGCACCACGCCTGCTGTACCGCAAAGATTGGCAAATCCGATGATAGGATGGCCGTTCTGGATGGAAGGTTTCGCGTTCGCAACGTCAAAGGGTTACGCGTCGTCGACGCATCCGTCTTCCCCGAAGTTCCCGGTTACTTCCCTGCCCTTTACATCCACATGATAGCCATGCGTGTCGCTGAGCTGATTGTCGAGGATGCTAATTAACCCCATCCCCACCCCTTGATTGACTCTCATCTTCATATACCCATCTTAATTTTCCTCAACTGCTATAAGATGATATCTAAAGTAAAAAATATCTGAGCCATTCAATCAACTAGCTGGTCCAATCTCATTTGTCTTTACTCAATATTTTATTTAAGGCTAAGTTGCCTTCCTTGCTTATCTTTACTTGAGGCGTGCCAACCTGGGGATAAAAACTTTTGAAATAAAGGACAAATGAAAATATGGATTTAAACCAATAGTTGGAAAACTTTGGTCAATTTAAAGTTTTCCAAAGTGGCCCCACGGAGACTTATTTATCATCTTCAACCTGGTAAAGGAAATGGACAGGTCATTTACTTCTACCAATAGGGTTCCATAACCTGGAACCCCAATTTATATGCAAAGGTGAGAATCAAACTTGTACCTCCATCACAGCAGTTGGAGACTTCAAATACCTATGCTACTACCCCCCTTATAATCTAATAATTTTTTAAGCTCATTTTAATCAACTAGCCAACCTGACCAGATTAAGATTAGGCAGCAAAAGATCTCTTTGGAGCTAGCGTATTTTTATATGATTATCCTTTATAGAGTTATAGCCATCAGTAGCTTACAGGTATCAGTTTTAGAGATACTACATCAAGATAATATTAATCATATGTTATCATTAACCAAAATATAATTAGTTTTACAAAATACTCAACTATAGACAGTTTATAATAATTGCTTCTTTTAGACCATAAATAATTTCTCTACTGTAAGGTTCCAGGACCCAGCTATCAAGATAGACAGGACATTATAACCCTTTAGTAAAATAGGGGAACCAATCCCAAGGCTCTTCCCCTTGCCAAGATCAATGGCCTAGGGTATAACCTAGATGAAAGATGGTTAGCAGCAGCCCCTCTATCTCAAACATATGTCACCTCACAAACCACCCCAAGCCCAAACCCATCATTAATAAATCAACCAAGTATTATATTATGAAAAGCAAACAGCTCTGCTATGATTTTAGAGATATTTTTAAACTATATTATATAAAGGTGATCTCCCCTCCCCAATAAACAATTCTGCCAAGGGCACCCTTAGCTATAAAAAGTTGATACCTGGGGCAAATCCTGATTAAAATAATTTATAAAATTGGACTAGCAAATATTCAACTAAAAAGGGCATAGAATAGCCTTCAAACAAATCAACAACTGAAGAACAAAGTATAATACATTGGTTCAACCCAGTATCAGATGATCAAACCCCATAATAAGATGATTGTAATCAAATTCTGATCAATATAAAAATGAAGAATTTGAGAATTGTGATGGCCCATTTTCATACATTTGATTTTAATAAGCCCTCAGCCCTAACCTTTAGGGATAACCCCTAACATCCTACCTATTGTAGGTTGCTGGATTATTTTATTAACCAAGTTTTGTATTGATAAACAGTTCCCAAATTCTTAATTATCATGTAAATCACAAAATTTCACCTCCTGGAAACTATTTATTTAGTTTAATATAGGAGACACACCTTTTGATATCAGTGGTAGTTGTGGTTCTCCCCTATTCTATAGTTTGATTTTAATCAGTAAATTTATGCAAGAAAACTAAAGGGCAGCTACCATGCACCAACATTCAGAACCACCACCATCCTCCTCAACCTAGCTGTAACATGGACACCTAGCCCCATCTTATCAGAATGGTGGTAACTTGTGCCTGAGGCAGTTGTCTCAAATGCACAAGCATCCATGATGGAAGCAAGGTTTTTCCTTAGCACAAAGTTTTCTTACATTATAACCCAACCATTAATTACCAAGTGAGGACGTTGATTTATATCCTTTTAGTATTAAACCTGATATTCTCAGAGCAACGCTTATTTGGTTTTCAGTAGCGCTTGTAACATATTGGAATAGAAACCTTTTTATAACCTCTAAAACTTAGGCTTGCCCAAGTTTTGCCACCCAACACCCCATCAAGTTCACAGAGGTTCATTGTTCCGGTGACCAACAGTTCCCCTTGCTCATCAGCTGAGGAAGCTGCAATTGACTTGGTTGATTTAAACTGTGCTTAATTATCCAATTCATCAATATTTTTAAAGCAAGTAGTTGACAATACCATATACAAATTTATAGGACCAGTTGCCCCAAAGATAACAAGCTATCACTTACATGCCTATCAGAAACAGCTCCATTATATAAAGAAGATCCTAATAGTCAAACTGAGCTCCCTGATTCTCATTTTACAATCCTCTCAGCCTTAGTCTTAAATGGGACCTTAAGGAATCTAGCAATTCCTATTTATTTTGATGATCCAGTGTGTTAATCTACCAGATTTTATTTTATGATTGGTTGCAGACCAATGACGTTTAGATAAAATTTACAAGTATTTTTCAGATGTTCATCCCCTATTTGAACCCTTAGATCCACAACTAGTCCCTTTGCCATACGCTCAGTAAGCAGCCATGTCCTCGCAGCTCAATAGCATAACCAAAAAGTGACTTAATACTCTGCGGTTATAAAGTTAGGATAATTGTTTGCTCCCTCAATGACTTAATATTTGGGTCATGCTTATCTCTTGGTTACTGCAAAAATTTCAGTAGGGCAACGTAAGGTATCAATAAAGCACCTGGTGGACATTGGTGCCACATGGGATGATATTGACCCTCAAGTTGTGCAGGCCTTGGGCCTTAAAGCCACAATGGGTTCACCTGTTTTGGGTGATTCCCATGTCACAATGGTCACACCTCCCATGTGTAAGCCAACTTGTTTTGTTGCTCAAGAACATGAGACTGTGGCCAATTTTGATGCAATATTAGAGCTGTTATACCAAAGATCCTGGGGGTAGATTGGTGGCGCCATCAATTGGTAACATTGACTTGGAAAGGAACATGCTAGCCTTTACCTCTAATCCTCATTTAGGTAGAATCTCTCTCCTCCCTAAGGTTGGCAACTTGGTGTTGGGATTTTTGCCCATATTCCCAGCCTGCTAGATTACCTGGTATCATTAGGGGAAAATTCCTCAAGGCAAAGTGAATTGAAAATTGGTTGACCCAAATTTTGGAGGAACTATGTCCAGGGGATTTTAGGATATTTATCTGGTCATATCCATTGGAGATTGATCCGGATGAATACCTAATATTTCATCATATGAAGCGGCCAACGAAATTAGGGCATCTGATAGTAATTAACTATCAGGTGTACCAATTGGGATCGGTCTGGTTTCATCACTTGCTGATTGGGAATGTTTAATGAGTTGCAAGGCGAGTGATGCCACCTGCAACTAGAAAATCAATTGGTTAGTGAAGTGACCTGCCATAATGGGTAAAAATTCCCATTATCTAAGCAGGTTGCTAGCCAATTATGGATGATTTGCTTGGATCAAGAGGAAAACGTTAATGATACATTTCTGACTCTTTCCATTTGAGGTCTCAAGGATATCTAACGTTGGAATCCTAGTCAGGATGGGGAAGACCATCGCTGCCAAGATGAGGAAGGGTGATTCAATGGCAACAGCTGCCGTTTCATTGAAGAGGTGTCAACTGAGGGTTAGACAGCTGAATCCCCTATAAATTCCCTAGAATTTACTATAATAAAAAACACTGAAAAATACTCACTGATTGACACACATTTATGGTCAGAGAAGAACTAATAAAGAACATTATTAGTTTGACTGTAGATAACTGCTCAAAGTCACTTTTGAGCGATTTTAAATTTAAGTTTATTTATCCACAGCCATCTGCCCAAACCTATTCTTTGATGTCCTTGGCTCTGCCGCCTGCCACCCCAGGGTGGGGCAGCTGTGCACCCCCACTTGGCGTTTTCCGCCCTGCAGGTAAGCGCGTTCGGATGGGTTCAAACAGCCCGCCCACTGCTTCCAACCGTTTTGTCCCCCCATGAGACCTAGCGCTCCACCTGGCGCGCGTCCACCCTTCTCACCCCCATCCTCTCGCCCTCCCTCCCTCGCTCTGCTATTCACTATTGCCTCAGAGTGGACTATGGGCATTTGTTCCCATATGCCGATAAGGCAATTATTGACCTAGCCACTACAGCCTTTGCGCCAGCTGGCTTTATAGACTTCTGCCCTTTTAAGGGCTACTTTGACGTTGGGTTCCAATCTGAGGAGGATGCTGAAGTGGCAGCACAAACTCCTCTAATTTATAAAAAAACCCCCATTCCCACAACCCGTACTTGCCTCCCTTCAGACACCACACTAGTGGTATCCTTTGCAAATCTCCCATCCCACCTTCCACCCCAGGTTTTGTATGACCAGTTGGTCGCGGGGCTCATGGCTTATGGCACTCAGCCCAACCTCATCTTTGCCATTCCATCTGGTGCAGAACGCCTTGCTGCTCATCGTGCAACAGCCACCATCATACCACACCACCCTACCATAGCCCAACAAATCCCACCCCGCGCTAGTGTGGCTGCAGCGCCTGATCATTTCTTTTGGGCTCAGGTTGATAATGGTAGGCAGATTTGTTCCCTCTTCTTTGGCCTCAACCATGCAAAAAGAGCGTTCCCTAAGGCCAAATCCGCTGATGCAGCTTCTGAGCCCCCCTCTGGAGGTTCAGTATGGGGCGCTTTGCTGCCCCCTCCCACCCTCCAATCTCGTTCAGTGGGCCCACATGGAAAATCAGCCCCACCCAAAACCTCCATCCTCACTCTCCCACCTAAATCTACGCCAGCCAATCAGAGTAATGCTTGGACCAACATTTGCACCCAAGCAGCTGCCCATTCGCCCAATCCTACCCACTCAAATTTAAACGGCACTATTCCAGTGAACCAAAATACATAGGATCTATTGGCTGAAACTGATGAATCAGGTAATATCCTCATTAGTAAGCATACAGGTCAACCTCTCTTCCATGGCGATTATGGTCAGGCAGAATTTTTCCTTCCCAACTTTGATGAAACCCCTACCCCTCGCCATTTTGCTCCTCTACCCAATACAGCCCCCTTCCAAAGTGACCATCAGCTCGCCTTAGCTGCGGTGGCCTCTCCTCATTGCCCAAAACTACACACCGTGGTGGCCCAGTCAGTGGCTCAGCTCCAGCATGGCCTGCCCACCATCTTCTTCCCCCTGACTTCCCTGAATCTCCCTGCAGTGACATCTCAAAGCTATTTGATGATGCTGAAATCGCTGTTATGAATGTCACAACGCTTGCTTCATTCAACCCCTCAGCCAAAATCACCTGCCACAGTATCTCCCTTTTCAACCAACTTCCTGAAGCCTGCAAAGAAGCTGAAGTTCTCCTCGCAGCTTTTGTTGAAACACTTTTCCATCATTATCTTGATGCAGAAGTGGAAAACTCCTACTATGCTGACCTCAGCCCCCACTATGCAGATGCCCCAACGCCCTGGCTCTCTGCTCTGATCTGGTACTGTAACCAACACCCCTTGATCGAGGCGGGTCTTTCTGAAAACCAACCCCCGACCCCTCCTCACCCTCTGCCATGGTGGGTTAAGCAGTTTCTGCTTCCCACCTGGTTAGTAGTTTGTTTTGCCATTTTGAGTGTTGTGATCAGTACTGTCCATCCCCTGGTTGGCGTACCTCGAATAAATCAGTTTGACTGTAGATTTGGAAATAGTTAGACTATCAGCATCTAGCGTGAAGATTCCATCTCAAGGATATTATTTTAGAAGGCAATAATTGGTAGACTCTCAGAGAAGAGTAGAGATCTAGCGGGGATCTAGAGATGAAGGGAACCATGGCTAAGGGATTGCTGCTGACTGTGTTTTGGGCTGAAGGGGACTGTCATCAGAGGATCTTAATAAAGATTGAGTGGACAGGACTATGGGGACAAAACCTAAGAGTGCAATATTCAGTATTATCGGAAATACTGGCTGAAGCGTTGGGCCTGAAGATAATTCTAACTTGACTACAGATAATAGTCATCATACTATTATCAGATTATATATATTCTTACAACGCGAGGTGCATGAGGAAACTGAACCTGTGCAGTAGAAAGATTACTAGGGTTGACCTCTGATAATCAACTTCTAAGAGTAAAATTTTTACACTTGGATTGAGTGGTGGCACCAGTGGAATACTATCTTACTGATGTTATGCCTGACTTACCAACCATGCCATTATTCTAATCCCTTCAAAACTTTTTTGATCTAGATGGCGTCAATCATTTATCAAGTCTCTCATAGTTTTACCTGAGCTTTCAGATGACGGCGGACCTTATCAGAATCAACTTCTCCTTATGCCCCTACACAGCTAAGGATGATCTGGCTCTAAAAACTTGGATTGATGTTATGATGGCGAAGTGATGGATGATTAAGAAAATCTTCACATTTCATCTCACAGTGGTTTTTGCATAGAAACTGGAGGTCATCCTGAGACCTTGTTTAGATATGGGCACCTGAACAACGTTACTTAACCAGATCCATACCCTTTATCCCTCAAAGGGTGCTAATGCCAAAGAAATGAAAAGATCTAAATTCTTTTCAATTTAACTTGAAAGATGGTTTCTGCCAAATGAAGATTAAGTCTGGCTAGAAATGGTCAACAAAATTCTGCATCCGTTATGGAATATATAAGTTCAAGGTAATACCCTCTGGACTAATGAATGCGCTGGCAGTTTTTCAGCGCCTTATAAATAGTGCTCTCAGTATATCAGGTTTACCTGCGTTTCAGCTTACATTAATGATATCCTGATCCGCTCTCCCAACGCCAAGCAACACGCCAAGTAATTGGTAGCTGTGGCTGCAGCACTTCACAAGGATTATTTGTTTTCAATACCTTCCACATATGGGTTTTGCAAAGATGATGTTCAATTCCTGATAGATTTAGTAATGAAAGATGGTCACACCATCGCACCTTCTAAACTAGAAGCCATCTGCTCATGACCCACTCCTATGACTCAAAAACAACTTTGTGGTTTTCTTGGTCCAGTTTCTTTCTTGAAAAGTTTTTCCAGCCATCTATGAGCTCACGTCACCTTCCAACCACTGTCTAGAAAAAAATGCGCCATTCATATGGACCCCTGAATTCCAACATGATTTGATGCAATAAAGGAGATTTTCATTATCACTACTGCTCTACTTCATTATGACAAAGATAAGCCCTTTGTTGTGGATTGTGATGCCTCTGCATGGCTGTAGGAGCTTCCCTATTAAAATAGCACAATGGGCAAGAACACCCAGTGGCCTACTTTTATTATAAATTTAAAGTAACAGAGCATATATAAGCCATCTATAGAAAAGAGTTGTATGCCATCACTTAGTCTTTCAATGAACTGGTGATATTTGTTACAGGGAGCAAATCATATTATAGTTGTGCGCACTGACCACCTTTTTCCCATCTTCTACTGCAAGCTGCAGAAGTTGGCACACAGGCAAACTGGGACTCATCAGGGTTTCCTTAGCTTTGACTTCAAATAAGTGCTTGTCAAGGGGTCCACCCACAATCTTCTGGATATCCTTAGCTGCAATCCTCTTATGATTCCTGACCTTGATGACTATGAGTTTGTCACTGTGATCCCTCTGGAGAAGATAATGACTCTGCTACTGCCTGCTATTGCCATGGTAGCTTCCTACACACCACTTTCCAAAGCTAAACATTTGTAAAAAACTACTCAATGTCACTTTCAACTTCTCTGAGCTGGATGTTCAAATTGGTTAAGCGAAAATTCCCCAAAATCATTTTAAGATTAAGGTTACCTCTTTGACGCTGTGTTGTAATTACAGACTTCAGACCCTAGAGGTCTTGACCACCTGACCAAGATTGACATAGGCAAGGTCCCTTCTGGATAGTATCCCAAAAAGATAGGGTAATCCAATTCCATGATGGAGTGTAGGTTCCCTTTTCCTGCACTCCTGCGTCATGATGGAGCATCATGATCACCAACTATGGGGTACCCTGGCGTTAAAAGTGTACCAACTTGACTAAACACAAGTATGACTAGAATGGGATCACAAAGGATGTTCCTGCTTAGTTAAATGGCTGCTTAACTTGTTCTCACTCTAAATCTATCAGGACATGAAAAACAGGTCTTCTACATCCCCTTTAACTAGAAGTAGGCCCATGAAATTCAATATTGATGGATTTCATTATGGTGTCTGGATTTTGGAATGCTCACATTATCCAGCTGTGGCAGATTATAAGATGAATCTGTCTTGTTTCATTTTTGGTTTAATTTATTAATAAGCAACCCTAGGGGATGTTGCTGTTACTGATGGTTAATAACTATATTTTGGGTTTGTTTTCCTATAGAGCATTAGGTTAATCTATTTTTTAGATTTAATATTGAGTTTGTTTATTAAAGAATTGTCAGTGATGTTTCATGATAATGTATTTAGTAATTTTGATTGCTGGTTTACTTATCACCCATTTAGTTCATTATGTAGATCAATCAGGGTCTGTCAACAATCAATGAGGGTGTTTTTGGTGTTAATGAAGCACTAAAAATGCTTTACATGTTAGTAACTTGCAGTTTAGACTTAGTGATGTGACCTGCTATTAATTGGTATTTGTTTAATTACCTAAGTAAACTTTAGTTTAAAAAGGTTGATATGCTAGGATTAAAAAGTCTTTGGGACATGCTATTTCTGAATTCAACGCATGGTGGGTCATAATCTAGTTGAAGGTAGATCCCAACTAGGTGAATAAAGTGTTTCATTGTTTGAGATGACTTGTTAAGGTTAATATTTGTCAACAATGGAGTTATTCCAATTGGTGTTCTGACAGAAGAGTTGGGCACCAAATTCCCTATTTAAACCCCTTAACTTTTTTAATAAAGACAGACAAGATTGGAAGACAAATATTTAGATAGTTATAAAATTTTTCATTTGCTCTTGTGATTAGAGTGGAAGAAATAGTTTTTCTCTTAGTTAGTTGTCTTGGTTGCCAACTTTTGTGATTAGAAATATAGGAATAGTTTCTCTTGTCCATGTTATTCTCAAGTACTTTTGTCTAAGAGCTGAAAGAATAGTTTCTCATGTATGGATTATTTTTAAGTTACCAGAAGAGAGGTTGTCAATAACCTTATATAGAAAAAAAACCCTAAGTGAGTTTATACCTATGGTCATGAGAAAAAAAACTGATAGTTGTCTTTATACAACTATCACTGTACACTTTTCTTAATTAACAAAAATCAATTACAAATAAAATAATGCAGTAAACCCTATAAAATTTACATTTGGTGCTCACTACTCGGGTAGTTAAGTTTTAAGGCAAGATAGCATTAACAATTGCCACCAAGATGTCTTATGATAAGAAACGTCAGAAGCTATGGACTGAAGTGAAGATGGTGAATAAGAGTACTTGCATTCAGCATCATGATCCAATTTGACTACCTTGGAAGAATGAATAATGAAAGATAAGGAAGAAACATAGCAGGTTGAGAAGGTTAACAATGATCTAAATGTAAAAGTCACCTACTTAAAGAAGAATGAGACTGAATTAATCAAGGCAATAATGTTCCAGAAGGCTTCTTGGGAAGCAGATAAAGAAGGAATCCATCAGCTCAAGGATGAAGTAATGCAAATTTTAAAGCAGTTACAAAACTGTAAAGCCATAAGTGCAACTGTGCTCATATGGAGGTGGACGTAGTTGACAACGATGTAGATGAAGACAAGTTCTGTTTGGAATTACTGTCAGGCGAACAGCAACTAAGAATTAGACTGGCCTGCCAGCCCAGATGCCAGAGCATCCGAACAGCAAACCAGAATGCCCAGGGCACTGCTGCTGATATGACGAATATGGAAGCGGGAAAGAGTTCCACCAATATCTGCCAGTGAGACAGAATTTTATATAGGCACAAAATAAAGTACCAGATGCACATGGCCGTTAACCCTGAGGGGTATGAGAACATCAGTGGATAAGGCGGCTTAATTTTTAACATGTAAAAACTAATTTTTGGGAAGAATTTTAGTGGAAATTTAGGAAAGAAAAATTGACCAACAACTTTCTCAGTGCGATGTGACTGATTAAATAGTAGTCAATTTGGGGAAAGCAAAGCGGGATTAAGTCTCTCAAATTTGATCTAACTGGAAAATTATTTGGGAATGGGCGGGTTAGTTCCTTGGAAACTGTCATCACAAAATTTGGTAGTGGTCTGAGTCACTGTTGGTTCAACCTCAAATGCCTGAACCAAAGCTTGCTACGTTTCTGACGGTTGGCATTACAGCATTTAGCCCAATGAGCAGCGGGAATCCCCCAAGGCCATCCCACATAGGGGTGAACCCATTTGGTTGGGAACAGGTTTGGGACGCCCAACCCACCCGTGCTCAGTCGCTGGGCCATTTGTTTGTTCAATGGCATTGCATCAGGCGCAACGCCTGATTTGTCAACAGGAAGCTGTCTATTGGGGGTGATGCCTGCCAGATTTGGGAGGGGAGATATTTTTACAATTGTCATGTTAATTGAATCACAACTGTTGGGCATTCTGGCTGATAGATTAGTCTTCAACCTTTTTGACCATTTAAAATCTGAGCATTGGGTGGATTGCCACTCGAATTGGTTATAATCAATTTTATTTCGGTGATCTTGGCGCAGATTTCACTGATTCCCCATACCAGTTCTGCTGAGGTTAGTGTGAGTACTGGAAACTGGATCTGAAGTGGGAGAGCTGTTACCCAGTGCTCATCTACTATGTGAGTGAGATTGCCCTGAGTAATGAGGGGTACCACCATCCTCTTTGGTGCCTTCTTACACAGAAATGGAAAAATGGACCAGTCAACACCCAGAGGACATTCCCCGGGACTTACAATTGCAGCCTCCAGAAAAAATACTGGGGCTTTTGCAGCATCTTCAGAGATGATACATGAGAATAACCCAGTGTTCAATAGGGTTATCAGTCAATTACCTCCTGTCACAGTTTGACTGAAGAATTTTGGAATACATCAAAACTATTTGTGTTTTACTGGGATAGCGCCCTGGCTTTCTTCTGTCTATCTGATTTGACGATGTTTAGATATGAGCGACCATCAGAATGCAGCAACAGTTATAAACTGTTTAGACAACAATTGTTAAAATCTGGTGTTGCCCCACTTAACAGGGATAACTGAAAGTATGAAGGAGCCAAGGAAGCAAACATGAATGAGTTCAGTATCCTTGAATGGATGGCTAGCCACAACATGAATTCATGTGAATATAGTTTAAAAAAGATTAGAACTTGGCCGCTTTTGCCAATTGTTCTTATAAGGTAATAAAAAAACATGACTGATGTAAATGTTCTGCCATACTTTGATTCATTTATTGTCATGCAGATTGCACTTCAGCTCTACCAAGGCATGCACCAAGCATGTGTTAAATTTTTAGATGATGGTGCAAGCTAAATTATTTAACAAGGAAAATCAAGGGTATAAACTTGCTCTATATAGAAGCTCCTGCTCATAATCAGGAATAGATACTCTAATAATTATTGATAAAAATAAAGTAACTCTAGTACGCTCACCATTGCTAAGTTTAGTGGCTATTAAAAAATGGAACCTTCTGTCTTTATAACCAAAAATATGAAATTTTCCTATAAGATTGGGATTACTCCTCCAGCAGATAAGTATGCTAAGTACTTCACTTTAGGAAGTAAAGATATACACTACTTATCTAATACATACAGTAGTTAACAGACAGAGACAAGAGAAGGACAATAGATGACAAACAATCATTAATAAACAAAAATGTAAAATTTTATTGATCAATGGTCAAATGATAATATTTTTATCAATTGGTCAGGTGCCAGTATTATATACCTCTCAGGCATCTCCTGGCCAAACTTATCTATTAGATAGGCTCATTTAGATTATGCTAATTCTCTGCTGGTCATGGCAATGGCTATGGATAAATCCTTAGGTTAATTCAGACTATATATTTATTATATAACAATTGTATTAACCCAATAAAAGGGAATTATACTATAATAACTTGTAAGATTTTGAGTGCAATATGACATTTAATCAATGCAGAGTTGTCATAAATACAGCCTAATTAGGCTATGTCATATTTTGATGAATAACAAAGAATGGGGAAAAAGATAAGTAAATATAAAATATGATACACCTAAAAATGGGACGTTGGCAAGCCTCTCATAGCACTAGGTACGCCCTATTTGCGCTATCCATATTAAGTGCATTAATAATTGAATTCATATAATTGACACCAAAGTTTCCTCCTCAGCATTATTATTGGTCCACTGATTTAAGAGGTGCAAATAAGTTAGTGTTGTGAGACCACTTTGCAACCAAATGGCCTCTTAATTGGGCATAAATAATTAAATTCATATATAATAGTAGAACTGATAACTGGTTGGGGGTGATCTAATCAAGGCAGTTTTGAAGAAACTAATTTATCAATTATGCTGATAAATTGGGAAAGAATGTCAGACTTTTACAAGTACAACATTGCAATAAGAGTGATTTGAGATTTTGGTATGGATAAAATCGGCTAAAAGACCATAGTTGATGATTGGTGGAACCCCTCGAATTGAGTAACAATTTTTATTAATACTTCTAGGGCAAATAGCACAAGTTCAGGAAGTCAGATTGCACCGACCATGAAGCAGAATCAGGGGAGTCTGTATGAGGTTCCTCCTCAGCCCACTTCCAGTGTACTTCACAAACCTAGGCGGAGATCACCCCCTTTTTATAGGGTTTGAGGGGGTCCACAAGGTGAAAATATTTCTTCGCCTATTGGTTGGGTTAAATTTATTAAATCTTCATCTAATGGACTAGTCCTACCCAGTATCAACCCTCCATCAGCCATTCCATTGAAGCAAAGTGATACTCAAGAGCTCTGATAGGTTGAATCCCAATATTCCCTAATCCAGACATCTCTAGCCTGATCTGAATTTTGAGCCTCAACACAATTAAATACTAAGCAGTGAGATCATAATAGGAGTTTCTTTTTACCCCCTTTCCGCAAATAATAATATAAACTATAAAATCCCATTTTTTAGTACCATCAAAAGATTTATATTTTACATTTAAGAATAAAATACCCCTATATCAGGTGTTCTGACAGTTGAGAGCATCACTTATCCTGTAGAAAAATTGTTGAAATTCAGGTGGAAATAGCATCAGCGAGTCTAGCAAACCCTGAACTCCAAAAAGTGTTGCTCATTACAGGGGCGCCTGTACACCACAAAACACTTACTGAAAAATGGAGGTTGTTGAAAAAATTAACCCTCACAGACTCCCCACCAAAAATGGAGCCAGGCTAGCGATTTTGGAACAACAGATATCCAGTACTTTGTCTCACCTTAATATGCTTAAACACTCATCTCAACGCCCTTATGGGACACGCCCTGTTATAAAAAAAGCCCCTCTCAGAGATAAGTTCACCCCAGGTTTGGGCATTATTGCCTCCTTCCTCTTCTTTTATGAATCAGTTAGGGATGGGGCGACTTACTAGCAAAAAGTCTAATACATCATCCCCTGCTTGAGCCGTGTGGCACAGGAGATAATGATTCCACAAATGGTCACCCTCAGCAACTAGGAGGAGGGGAATTAACCCCTCATTGAAGAATTTGGGTCCATGCAGAGTCTAAAAAGGCAAAAACAGGCCTTTATGTGCCTTAGACTACAAAAGGGAGAACCACTTGCTACTTTTGTTGATCAGTTCTACAAGAAAGCCTAACCTCTGCTGCTTGCAAAAATGCTCCTGTTTAATGACGCTATTGCTGCTGTTTTAACTGGATTAGTGCCTCATCCCTTTTTGGTGATGCATATCCCTTCCATCAAGCGTTCCTTCAAAAATATACAGGATATCAAGGAGGCTCTACTAGTGATGGTTGACTTCTATGGACATGACAATATGCAATGATCTTTGAGGAAAAGATTCCATATAACCTCTAACCTCTTCTATGACTGTTTACCCTTGAATATCTGCTATTGTAAAGCTGCCACCACAAGATTTTCCTCCCCCGTGTTAAAATATGTAGAGGATACTAGCAGTAACAGGGCAGCGCTCTATATCACCTTCCGCTTCTAAAGCTCAGCTGGCGAAGTTAGCTATCACTTTGCCTTGCTTCCCTCCTTCTTCAAAGCAGTCTTCCAACATATATAAAATTTCACATCCCACTAAGGCGCTATCTTTATTCCCTTCAGAGTATCCTCAAGCTGTCCCTCACCCAAAACCTATGGCTATGGGGCAGCCCAAATCTATCACTTCCAATGCCAAAGTCAAAGCCAGTACAATTCCAACGCCTCCTCCAAAAGTTAATACGGTGAAGGAGCAACCCCAGGATCTATCTTGTCATAAGGGAAGCCCTGAACCTACCTCACACCCTATGGGCTCCCTAACCTGCATTGATAACCCCTATGATGACAAATATGAAGGGAGTTGTGAAGATGTGAGTCATTATGTTTCAAGAGCCCCAGGTGAAATGGAGTTACCCGACAGGTTATACCCTGAGAGAGTGGACATGGCTATGATACCACGCCAAACTTATCTTCATCAAGTGCTGAGAAGTTTGGAGGTTATTGACACTGTTAGGGATGCTGACCAGATCTTTGCCTCACTAATCCTATCCACCCAGAGTGTGCACACCCTGAAGTCTATCCAGGAGAAATACCCTGAGACTGTCAAAAAACTAGCTTACAATCTCCGGCTAAAGGAGGTCCTAGCTCTTTCCCCAACTTGGGTGGACACTTAACAAAAGTAGCGGTTGTTGTTGATGGAGTACAGGTCACAGCTATCCTTTACACAGGATCACCTGCAATGTTGTGTCATACAAATTCATCAAAAGATTAAGCTGGACCCTGACCTCAACTACATCCAAGAGTTTGGTACTGCTGGTCCCTCCAACACATGCGCTATTGGGGCATAATCTTCTTTGCCCATCAGATCTTGGAAGCTCATCTTGTCAGCCCCCGAAGTGACCTTGGCTAACAATAGCTATGATCTATTCATTGATACACAGTTTATACTTGAGTACGAAGGGATCATTAACTTGAAGCAGGGCTATCTCACCTTGCTTAACTATGAGGTCCCTCTGATTCTGACTAACAATGAGCTTACTAAAAAGGATTACGCCTGTACAGTGGAGTAACCCTCCTCAGCCTTATCCCTGCACTACACCACAGCAGGACGAAATATAAAAATGTTGCCACAATCAGTGGATGCTCTATAGGGTATCCCGCTCTATGCTTCTGAAGAGGTAGTCATCAAAGCTGGTGAACAAAGGGTAGTTGGAACGAAGATTACCCTACAAATCCCCTGCAATTGTATATTGCATCTAACCAGAGTTAAGGGTGTTATTCCATTAAAGCCAAAACTATTGCCAGATGTATTGGACCCAGCCTATCAGAGACCCATCAATATCCTGCTGGGAAATTTCACCATGAAAAGCATGGTTGTAACAAAGCATAAGGAGATTTGAAGAAGCCTTCTGGTTCCCATTGAGAACATTAAGCAAGTGCACTGTATTAGGTCTATGACAGATATGGGCTTACCCGCTGAATAATCCTTATGTACCTTGCCTACAATTCATTCTCTGAGGAACTAACACCACTGGAGCTTGAAAAGGTCCACACCCTACTTGAGGCCTATAGCGACATTTTCTCTACCTTTGAAACTGACTAAGGGAACATGAAAGGTTGGACTCACACTATTGACGTTAGGGATTCTCGTACCATCCAATCAAAACCTTACCGCAAATCAAAAGTTGAGTAGCTACAGATGCAGATGGAGCTCAAAAAGTTGCTTGACGCTGGCTTGCTGGTGCCGTCTTAAAGCCCTTTGTCGTCACCTCTTCTACTTATAAAGATGAAAAATGGAGGTCATTGAGTCGTTATGGACTACTGTAAACTGAACAACCTGACCAAGAAGGACAGCTACCCAATCCTCTGTATTAATGATTCTCTGGCTCAACTCTCTGGGTCCCAGTTCTTTTCTGTCATGGACTTGGCTAGTGAGTATTGGCAGATGAACCTTTCTACACAGGATCAGAGAAAGTGCGCCCTTATCTATAGCGTTGGAATATTTCAACCCACTCAGTTACCCCAGGGGTTATGCAATGCGCCTGCCACTTTTCAGCAGGCGATGGATCATATTATCCAGGATTTCAAGCTGAGCTGTGTAATTGTCTATCTCGATGACATCACAGTATTCTCCAGTACCTTCAATGAGCACTTTACGCACCTAAAAGAAGCTTTACAGCGCCTGAAGACTTTTAACATTGAGCTGAAGGCATCCAAAAGTTTTTTCAAAAAAATAGATTTCCTTGGGAACGTCATTTCACAAGATGGGATCCAACCCTTACAAAATAAGGTTGAGGCTATATCCAATATGCCGGCGCTTAAAACCCTTCGTGACATTCAGGTATTTTTGGGCATGTATGGGTATTACCATCAATTCATCCCCAAATTCGCCCAGCTCAGTGAGCCCTTCTAACGTCCCTTGGTTAAAACACTCCATTTTATTGTAATGCTGAACAAAAGGCCGCGTTTGGCCCTGAAGAAGTTGCTGCAACAAAGGTTAATCCTTCTCCACCCTGAATATGGCAAGTCCTTTATGTTGTTCATAGATGCCTCTAATTATGCTGTTGGAGCCATCTTGGCTCAATTGGATGAACATGGAGTCGATCATCCCATGTCCTACTTTAGCAAGATGCTCTCCAAAGCAGAATGTAATCACAGCGTTACTGAAAAGAAGTGTCTGGATGTCTTTCTTGCCATAAAGTACTATCGCCCTTTCCTCTATGGGACTTATTTCAAATTAGTCACAGACCAAGACTCTCTCAGAGTGGTTGCAGAATATGAAGAACCCCAAGGGGCAGTTGGCTCGCTGGGCTTTGAAGCTCCAGAACTATGTTGGCAATTGAGCACTGGGAGGGAACTCGATATATGAATGTTGATGGGTTAATGTGGCTGCCTATCCTTCACCTGGATAATAGTGAAGCTGAGAAGCTGCATGACCTCCTTATGACCACTGAATCCTGGGAGGATGAGGATGAACCTGCTAGGAAAATGTTAGCCTGACACTCCCACAAACCAAGGTGGAAAGCGGGAAGTTGTATAAGAAAACAGAAGTGAATTGGTTGCCCTATCTCCGCCCTTCTGAGCGAGTCCCTGTGATCATGGAGGTCCATTATATTCGGGGGCACAGTGGAGTGCGCAAAACATATTAAAGGTGAAGGATAGGTATTATAGAAAGGAATCATGGAGTCCATCATAGAAGTGCTGGACTCCTGCCTTATCTTTAAGAAACAATCCAGCTACAACCCCAAGTATTAATACCAACTCACTATGCCACAACAACCGTTTCATACACTAAGTTTATACATAGTGGGTCCATTTCCTCAGATTGCCAGTGGAAATCACTATATCCTGGTAGGTATTGATCACTTCAACAAATGACTGAAGCGGTTGCTCTTCCTTTCCAGACCTCCAAGGCCACTGCCACCTTCCTTATCAAAATATTTTAACCTGGCATGGTTGTCCCAGGTCTTCCTTTGTGACAATGGGGAGAATTTCACCTCTTGGGAGGTAAAGTTTTTAGCTACTTCTATGGAGACGCAGCAGCTCTTCTAGACTTCCTTAAAACCCTTACACAAATGATACTTTGGAAAGATCAAATGGAATCCTGGTTTCCATATTTTTTAAAGCTGGCCAGCTCAGATACACTACACTGGGTTCAATTCTTACCTAGCGCTTTCATGGCCTACCGGATCAGCTATCACCATATCCTCAAAAATGTAACCTTTCCACGTGTGTAAGGTCAAGAACATGGGGTGCCTGAGTTATTAGCCAAAGATAATTTTCTGATAGAACTGATACTGAACAAGCCATGAAGAAGTTAACTCAGCACATCAACCAGTTGCAATCAGAGGCAATGACTAACTTGGCAAAGACTGTCACAAAAGAGGGCCCAAGCAGCCAATGAGGTCTGAGTCCCTTTTCCTTTCTTCCAAGTATCCAAATTGGTGCTGTTCTACCACAATAGTATCACCCCTAGAAGTGAGAAGCTCGGGTATATTTGGGAAGGACCTTTTATAGTCACTTACAAGCGAGGGGATGTGTATTGCATCAAATCCCTTGCTACAAGAGTCAATGTCTACCGAGTTCATGGCAAATTATTGCGGCCTAATTCTACCCTAACACTCTTGAATAAGGTGATGTCAGACAACCACAAGTACAACATTGCAATAAGAGTAATTTGAGTTTTTGGTATGGATAAAATCGGCTAAAAGGCTATAGTTGATGATTGGTGGAACCCCTCAAATTGAGTAAAAATTTTCATTAATACTTCTAGGGCAAATAGCACAAGTTCAGGCAGTCAGATTGCACCGACCATGAAGCAGAATCAGGGGAGTTTGTATGAGGTTCCTCCCCAGCCCACTTCCAGTGTACTTCACAAACCTAGGCGGAGATCACCCCCTTTTATAGGGTTGGAGGGGGTCCACAAGGTGAAAATACTTCTTTGCCTATTGGTTGGGTTAAATTTATTAAATCTTCACCTAACGGACTAGTCCTACCCAAAATCAACCCTCCATCAGCCATTCCATTGAAGCAAAGTGATACTCAAGAGCTCTGATAGGGGTCACCCAATATACCCTAACTTAAACATCTCTAGCCTGATTTGAACTTTGAGCCTCAACACAATTAAATACTAAGCAGTGAGATCATAATAGGGTTCGCTTTTAACCTCCTTGCCTCCAATAATATAATTAAATATAAAATACCACTTTTTAGTATCGCCAAAAGGTTTATATTTTATATTTAAGATTTAAAAAATTTCTAAAACAGGTGATACAGCAGTTGAGAGTATCACTTCTCCTGTAGAAAAATTGTTGAAATTCAGGTGGAAATAGCACCAGCAAGCCTAACAAAACCTGAAATCCAACCATCTAGTACTAAAAAAAACCTGATATCCAACAAGGATCAAGGGCTTCATGAATGAGAGTAATATAACAGCATTGTGATGTTTCTCAAAGGGTTTGCTATTTGAGTCATCCAACAAAATCTGACAGCATGGTCTCAGCACCTTCAACTAAAACTTCCACCCCAAAAATAGCCAAGTTTCTCAATATGCTAAGATCAACGTTTGAAGCACCTAACTTAAACTTTAAGACTTTTCGCACTATTAGTAATTAGAATAATTAGAATTTAGTGAGCCAAATAAGGCTTTACAGAATCAAGTCATAATGAGGAAACCCTAAAAGTGCCTATATGGACTTATAAATCCCAAAGCCACTTTAAAAAATGTGGCAGAACTGGACATTTTGCCACTCAATGTTGGGAAAAGAACCCAAAAGTGCAAGAAGTCTGGTTCAGATTAAAGAAAAGTAACTTGTTTAGGATTTGGAAAAAATGGCAGTCTAGATATGAAAAAATCTAGTACTTCAACAACTCATGTTCCTCCTGACATATTTAAAGATAAATTGGATATTAAAAATTATTTTTCACTGAAGCTACACCTGATCTACTCTATAAGTTTGTAAATTTTGATGTAAAGAGATAACCAAAGCTTAGATAATTAGTATCAACTTAATAGTGAAAGAGATCACTAAGTCCTATGCTTGTCAGCTAAAGGAAAAGAAGGAAATGCTGAAGGTGCTGAAGAATGCCTCAAGCTGAAGCTCAAAAATATAAAACATTACTATATTTACTAGTGTGATCAAAGAGTCCTTTATGGGTCTGTCCAAACAATCAATCCATAATTTAGACTTGGTTTTAGATGCCAATATTTACTCAGTAAATACTTTATTACATTAATCTGAGTGTACATATAAGATATATTGATTGATGGAGTGAAAGTACAAGCAATAATTGATAGTGGTGCACATATCAGCGTTGTTTTGACCAAGTTGGTAAAATGACTGAAGATCTCTCAAATTTGAGCACAGGAAAGAATACAAGACAGCCAGGATGTATAAAACACCATCCTGTGGGTCACATAGTGCATTGCTCCTTAAGTCTAATTTCTGGTGGTGTCAACGCCCGCCATAGTATTAGCAAATCAGAGTTATGACATACTCATTGAAATAGTATCTCTGATAAAAGAAGGGTTCAATTGTGATTTTGAGGAAAAAACACTGATGATTTTAGGGAAAACTTTGCCTTTAGTACTATAAAAAGGAGAACTTCACCAATAAGAAAGAATAACTTTGTAATTTTAATTTTAAAATGGCGGCATATTTCTAGTCCAATATAAGTTATTTGGAAGAAAAATTTGGGAGATGTCCATACATAGCCTCGAAAATTGTGGAATACCACTAAGGGAAAAACATCAATTATTATTATGCCAAGAATACAACTAGTAGTTGACAAAAGGTTAACTATTATAAAGCTTAAACAATTGTATTTGTAAATCGTTGTCCCATGGAAGAAGTCAAGATTAGAGAATTGGATAGCTCCAGGAACTATAATTCCAGGTCATGAAGAAACTTGAGTTTTACTTACCATTCTGAGTGAAAATCCAATGAAATTTTTGAGGAACCAAATTATTGTGTACTATTATTTAGTCCCAGTCATTAAAATCAGATGATTTCATGGGTTTGGGACATATCTTAGGTAGGATTACCAGAGGATGTTGGCAAAAACACATTGTATTAGTGGATTGAGAGAAACTTACTGGACTGTCAGAGCATCTGCAAAAGGAAGTTTTTCAATTATTAAAAAGATGTTGGGTGATATTTTCCAAGGATGATCACAAATTAATTTGCATAAAAATTAATCCATAAGAGCAAACTGGGAAATCTCCACTGATACAAATGCAAATAGTCCAGTAATTTAAGGCTGCTGAGGCAGAAGTGACCAAGGAACTCAGTAAACTGGGAAAGGGAATTAACTCCTTTTATCTTTCTCAAATCTATGGGCTAATCTGAGCCGATAGTAAAAAAGATAAATCAAATTGGGTAGTGATTGGTATTGCCAACCAAATAAGATCACTAAGAATTCTTTTTAATCCCTTATCAAGGATAGAAAAATCCTTGAGTGTCTAGGAGACGCCAAATTTTCATCCATGGACATGATAATGAGTTATTGGCAGATAGACTTGCCAAAAAAGTTCAGAAATGTGAAATAATCACAACATAAAGTTTATACCAGCTGACTAGAATGCCACAAGGATTATGTAATGCGTCAGCTATTTTTAATGATGATGTATTCCATCTTAGGAGCTTTGAAGCTATCCTGCGTTTTAGTACATCTGGACAATACCAACGTTTTCAGCAGGACATTCACTGACCAACTTGAAGATTTTGAGGAAGTGTTCATATACCTGGTGGCAGCCAATTTGAAAATCAAGCCAAGAAAAGAAACTTTTTTAATAAAGATTTTAATATTTGGTGTTTGTGATTAACTCAGATGATTACAACATCAATGTCAGATGATACTGGATATTTAATAAATGTCAACCACAAAGAGTGCTTGAGATATATACTTTCTTGATATGGTCAGCTATTAACACCAATTCATCAAAGACTTCTTCAAAAAAGCCAAAACATTATTCCATCTGTTGAAGAAACCAAAACTTTATATGGAAAGAAGAGGCCCAAGTTTTTGATGAATTAAAAAATATATGATATCCAATCCCTTTGGAAATGTCAGATTTTATTATGATTTTATATTTCAATCAGATACCTAAATGATGTCAATTGATGCCTTTTTAAGACAAATTGATGATTCTGGAGATGAGCATCCAATGGCTTATGAGAATTAGAAAATTAATTACAGCTGAAAGAACTACACTGTGATGGAGTTTAATTGCCTTGCAGTGATATAAACATGTAAAAGTTTCAAGTAAATATTTACAGAACGCAATTCAAGTTCATGACCAACGATTTGTCTCTACGCTGATTGCATAAGCTTAAATAACCAGAGGGGCAACTGGATTAATGGGCCTTGAAGTTACAAGCCTAAAATTATAAAAATTATTCCCATAGAGGGAGCAGCCCATTAGATGCTGATGCATTATCAATATTACCTTCCATTCAAATCATGTATCAGTAAGTGGATTAATTATTCAAGAAGAATGATAGAAGAAAATATTGGGGATAATCACCTAGAGATTCAGAACACGCTGAAAATAAGATATAGAGAACACAGAAATGAAGGATGGGCAACGCTACAATTAATTGATTGAAATATTTCTATTTTTTAATCCATCAGAACACTCTACAATTATTCAAACAGCAGATAAGGTTGTATTACATGGTGATTTTAGGAAAATGCGGGATACCTCCACTAGTATTATTATCGAGAAAAGCTAAACTATGACTTGGCAGAATTTTAGCCTTGTATCACGAAGTATTAACTCCACAATCCCCACAAGAACGTCATGGGTTATTGGCTAGTGCCCTGGGTTTGCATGGCACATGCTGCCAATTGATGTGGCGGGGCCACTGAGCGTTAGCACTGAGGGAATTAGCTCATAATTGTCACAATAGACCATCCGACTAAATGGGTCAAAACCAAAGCTTTGAGTTGTGTAGATGCTACAAGTGCCACGAAAATAATCCTGGATCAATTAGTGTACTGGCAAGGATGACTAAAAACTGTTATTCAGTGATAAAGGAACCACTATTACCTCATATGTAGTACCAAGATTAATCGATTAATGGGATAAGAGGAGTGATATCCATTCCATTACAACCAGAAATGAGTGTAAAGTTGAAAGATTCAATGGAACTCTAACAGCGACGCTAAGAAAATGGTAGCAGGGAAAACATTCACTTAAGGATCTTACCATAGTTCAGTAACCTTCACATATAGTATTAGCCATCATATGACACCTGTAAAAACACCGTTTCAACTTTTATATGAATGAAGAGCTGCATTGCCGTCAATTTTATATTAGGAGTCAAAATCAATATTAGCAATGAGTTGTAATCATTATATAAACTGACTGGCTAATATTATAATTGAATTGAAATCTCAGCATTTGATATAACTCTGAAAAAAGAGTAAGAGCAAAAAAGATTATTGTAGCTGACCATAGCATGTGGATTACCATGTGAGTGATAGGGTAACATATTGTGATATCCATGGATTTGGACAAAGAAAAAAATTGGATGTACTATGGTTGGGTTCATCTAAAATTATCGCCAAGTTGGTGAAAGATGTTTTATAAAATAACACATTGCTGATGGTTGTATATTATATAGGGTCATAGTAAATACTTACAGTATTAGATCTAAGAAAAAAGGTATAAATAACATAACATTTTAGCATAGAGAAAAAAGTTCAAAATATATATGAAAAAGTATTATTTGGAAAGTTTTTATAAATAAGAAAATTAAAAAATATATAATTAATAGTTTGGTTTCTTAATATATAAAATTATGTGTATTGGGATGTGTTCCCTTTTTGATGTTACATAGAGGAGGAGGATGTACTACTATGGTGTGAAGAAGACCCAGTGGGGGTGGACGTTTTTCAGGAACAATTTATGTTGTACCCAAATACATTTTAATTAAATGCTCAAAGAACCTGAAGATCTAACTTGTTGATTCATGACATTCCTGACCTGGGGGAAAACAGGCAGTCAGGAATTTATTGGTGAAATCAACCAAGTAATCCTGATATGGCGTATAGCAATAAGAGACCTGACCTTGGGGAAAACAGGCTTTCAGGGAGTTGCCATCAGCAAGCGTGACTGAGTAGCCTTGCTTCAGTGTAGGGCTGTGAGGACTGTGCTTATATGAGGAAGCAGTGAACATTAGAAGGAATATAATGATGAAATGTACTGATGATAATGGACATAAGAAGAAGCATCAAGCAAGGCAAAAAAATCTAGCGCTGGTGAAACTAACTTTATGCTGGTTGACTCAGGTCATGAAAGAAGCGCCATCTACCTCTAAAACATCATTTTTATGGATAATCTAGTCAAGTCAGGGTTGTGTTGGGATTTTGAAATGCCTACTTATCCAGCTGTGGCAGATTATAAGATCTATATATTTCTTGTCCCATTTTGTCTTTGCTTTAGTAATAAGCAACCTTAGTGGATGTTGGGTTTCTAATCGTTGACAATTATTGTTTGGGTTTGTTAACTTATGAAACAATATGGTGTTTAATTTGGGATTTGATATCAAGTTTGTTGACTACTAAAGTTTTGTTGAGGATGATCCCCAAAGTGTTTGTAGTAACTTTGATTGCTATTTTAAACATCAACCATTCCTACTTTATGCGGAACAATCATGGTCTTTCAACAATCAATAATGATGTTTTGGAGTTACTGAAGTGTTGAAAATGCTTTTCATGGCAGCAAATTGCAGGTTAGTTTTAGTGATGCGACCTGGTATTAAAGGGTAAATGGTCCCATTGCATAATCAGGTTGCTAGCTCAAACAATGTAATCTACTGGGATTAAATAAAGGCATTGGGACATGTTATTTTAAATCCAACACACGGAGAGTCATAATCTAGTCAGGGGTGGATCCCAACTAGATGGATGAAGTGTTTTCATTGTTTTAGACTTTTTAGGGTTAATGTTTATCAACAATGAATGCCATTCCTATTTGGGGTGCCAACAGAAGAGTTGAGAACTGAAATACCTATACCAAACCCCTTAATTAACTTAATAAAGACAGACAATCCTAAAATAGATATATAATTGCGCAATTATATTGTACTCTTGTGATTAAAGCGAATAAGATGGTTTTCTCTTATCAATTTGTCTTGGTTGTCAACTCTTGTGATTAGAGTTTAAGGGACAGTTTCACTTGTCCATGTTTTTATGTACTTTTATCTAAGAGTAGAAGGGGACGTTTTACTTGTCTGGAGTTTTCAAATTACCAGAAGAAAGGTTGTCAATGTTTTTTTGTAAAAAAAATACTAAGTGAGTTAACACCATTGGTAATAATAAGCTCAACTGAATAGTTGTCTTCAAACAACTATTGCCATACACATTTTTATCAACAAAACTAATCGCAATTAAAGTTCTGCATAAACCTAAAAAATTTATATAAGGAGTTTCCAAAATAATGTGGCGTTGACGCAGTCATGGTTTTTATCAGATATCTTTGAAAAATACACCATACTCATCCCCTGTCTGATGACAACTATGTTCATTAATATTGCACGGCTGTTTGTGTCCTACAACTTTTTACTGTTTGTAGGGCTTCAGGAAGTTATCAGTGACAGAGGGCCTCATTTTACCCTAAGATCTTAGGAGGTTTTTTGTGACATACAAAGATCAAGACCTTTAAATAGTTAGCATACCACAATATTTTATTGACAGAATGAATAAAAAGTATAATTTGTTGAAGAAGTACCTATAATGATATGTTACTGCATCCTAAGACACATGGGCATTTGACCACCCATAGGCTCAGTTTTATTACAGTAACATTGTGCACTTATCAAAGGGAGTATCGCCAATGTACACCAACTTAGAGTACAACACTGCCTTCTCATCAAACCCCCAAACATACTGCTACATTCCAGAAATAGAAATTTTTGTGGTGCATATTCAAATTTTGTATTAATAGATCCAGAAACAGTTAACCAAACCAACTGGCAACTCCAAGAGGTTCACTGACAAGAAGCTCCGCGGAGCCCCTGACTTCCACATAGGTATCTGAGTGATGGTGGAATTAAGTACCTTCAACTCAAACTCATATGTCAGAAGCTGGCTTGTAAATGAGTTGGGCCATTCCCTATCAGCAAAGTCTTGAGAATGGATCCTTATAATTTAAATTTTCAATATACTGGTAGTTTTACACCTCACGCTTGCATTGACGTGGAAAAAACCTCTCTTTTTTGACCCCAAATATCCCCAAACCTGCCAGCGCATCAAGTCTTTCACTTGTGTGCCAGCTCTCATCACTTTCGCTGAGCATCAACTTGCTCAATACGTTGAGGCGATGGATACCGCTGGCCTCATAAATGAAGAAAACCCGCGGCTATACCTCCTCATGCCCCATGTCGCTGATTCTCCTACCCCTATGTTGTCCGCCATGGTCCGCCAGCTAAAGTGGGCACCGCACAAACGCTTCCCCAAAGCCTCCTCGCCATCTGATATTGCTTCCTAGGCTGTTAGCTGTGGAGCCATAATAGATTTTTTTATTTATGATAATCCCTTTGTTTGGCCCATTTGAAAATAAAGATGCGTGGAGGCTCCCTCTTTTGGGTTGGGCACCACTAGTGCTAAAAAAGGTAGATCCACACCTCCTTACACACGTCAGCACTTTCCCCTTAAATGCAAGAAACCAGTGGTGGTTGAGCTCTTCCTAGATGAAAAAAAACAGAATCTGAAGTTATAAGATCTTTGGCTAACAACAAGTCAAGAGTGGAGTACAATACACAGTTTCATGAAAGTTTACACAGATTTACGAGAAAAATTAGGTCCCTTCCAAGAATGTTACTAACTTCCATGAGTTAATTACGAAATTTCATTCCAATAATCCCAAAGAACTCTATGATCTCCCATCAAGGCATCCGTCATTGCAGCAAATAAGCTACCAACCTCCCATAAATACTACACCCTGGAACAGTTCTCATAGGGGGCTAGGACTTGGTTCTAGTAAAAAAATGGTTGTAAGGTTCCAAGCTACAGCTATCAAAGGAAAAACAGGACTTTGTACCCCTTTATAACTAAGAGGGGCATCAATCCTAGGGCTGCGCCTCTTGCAAAGATTAATGACCTTTAAACATCCTAGATGAAAGATGGGTAGCAGCAGACCCTCCCTCTTTGACAAATGCTACTTTAAATCTCATATCCAAATCCAAACTCATTATAATCATCGAATCAGCAGAGTACTATATGCAGAAAATAAAACAACTCTGTTTTAATTTTAGAGGTTGTTTGAGTTATGTAGAACAAAAACAAATCTACTTTTAATCAAAATTATAAGAATTGTCTGTAACTCTCTTGTTACTGAGGAGGTGATGGGGATCCAGAAACCACGGAAATAGGGCACACACTATTAAAAAGAACAGAAACAAAACAATGTAGACAGTACAACATGCCTAGATGGCCCAAGCTTAGTATATATAAAGCTATAAAGAACGCCAGGTAGCCTAAGAAGGCTAAAGCTTTATTATATCCAGTGAAGAATTGATGACAAACTGAGAATTGTGGTAAACTTTCTGGCATAATTTAATATGGAGTGGTTCATACTCAACTGTGGCTTAATAGAATCATCATATAAAATTGATAGTAGATAATGACCTATGTAGTTGAATATCTCTTAAATGAGGTCTGCAGCAAAACCAGCCCAAATGTTCTTTTTGTAAAAAACTTTCTTTTATAATTTATTAAAAAATAATTCACTGAAAAAAGAACTTGGTTGAGTAAAAGTGACTTTATGGGAAATTGGGGGATAAAACTGATCGTTTTGTCATCACACTTTCAATTTGAACCAGTGAGGCAAAAATATTAGTGACAGTTGTGCTATTTGGTGGAAGTTCTTCAAATTTGGAACTAAATTTGTAGTCAAATATTGTTCATTTTGGTAAATGATATCTAAAATGGTGATAAAATTTTTTTCTTGAAATAGAAATGTAATGACTCATTTTCATGGGTACTATAACAAATTTCTAAAACTATATATGTAACATCTAAAAATGCATCGTGTGGCTCCTTGACACCAAAATGGCATATTTGGCTCTTACCCAGCGTTGATTTAGGGTATAACTTTATTCAGAAAGGCATCCAACTTAACACTCTTAGCCCTAGGCATTTCATCCTAATCCCTGCAATTTACACCAGTAAACATGTCAGGAGTCATGACATTACCCTCTGGTTTCAGAGGTACCACCCCCTTCATAGTCATCAGACATGGAGAAGTTCTTTTAGGCAGGAGGTAATTTTATTGTGGCAAACGCTGGAGTTACCTCAGAACCAGCAGCTGCTGGAAAGAGCTCATGGAAGGTATAAATAAGTTCCTGCGCAAGAGTATATTTTACAGGCTGGAACCCAGCTGTTCTATGCAGCGTCAAAACCTTTTTAAAAGATACCAAGTACTCAAGTTTTTTATATGATGGATGTCACAATCTTTTTTTACTTCCCATCAGGTTCCCCAACTATTAGTTATGCCTTTTAAGGTTTTAGGAGGGGACCCTCAGACAAGTTTAACTGACTCTTGTGAAACATAGCAAAGATTTGGAACTTTGGCGGAAGATCCAACTGATTAGAGAGTTGACCCACATTTTTAACTATAACGTAGGGTCCTATCATCTTTAGTCTTAGTTTCTTGCACGGCTGCTTTACTGGATTCCTTGTATCAAGCATCATAAGATCTCCCTCCTCATACTCAGTTCCTATTCTTCTCTTACCATCTACAATAACCTTATAGGTCTTCATAGTAGCATACAAATTGACATTACCTCTTGATGTACTTTCTTAATGAACTTAGCAAAGTTCACCATAGCTTCCACCTTAAACCCATAACTGGGTTCCATGTTAAGCGAGGGATCAAAACCATAGTTGGTGAAGAAAGGATAACATCCATAAGAATGATGGGCGTTATTATAGATGAATTGTGCTAAGGAAAAGTATGAGGTTCAATCTGATTAATCCGCTGACAGTAGCACCCCAGGAATGTTTAAAACATTATTACACTAATTCTGTATGTCCATTTGATTGTGTGTGGAAAGCAGTTGAGCTGCAGGGATGTATATGAAGTCTTGCACAGCTCTTCCCAGACTAAGGATGTGAACTGGGACCATAGTCGCTGATGATCTCCTCTATAACCATGGGCTGAAAAGATTCGAAAAATAAATAATTTAGTCATTAGAGCCACCTTTACAGTGGTATGACAAGGATTAAGTGGGAACACTTGGTGAATCAATCCACCACAACCATGATTGCATCATACCCCTTGATAGGGGAATCTTTACAATAAAGTCAACTGAAATGGAAGTAAAAGTACCTTCTGCCCTTTAAACTGGTACCAAAAAGCTAGTGAGGGGCTGACAATTTGGTTTCAACCTGTTTTACATAAGGCAACTCTTGTTAACCAAACTGCCTGGGCTGCAACTACCTTCCAGTTATACATATGGTATATAATCTCCAGGAGTTACAACTTTCCAGAGTCCTTTACCTTTAGTCCGTAATGATGTTCCATGATTAACTCCAGGAGAAAAAGCTCTTCAGGAAATGATAAACATCCTGAAACCTTATCATAACATTCTTTACATGATACCCCCACATTAGATCCTCCTGGTTTAGGTTGCATTTAGCAAAGATATAGTTGTATTCCAAGGTCATGGGTTTGGGATAATCATGGCTTAAGAAATATATTCCTCTATGTTTTCCAAGGCAGCGAGAACAGGGGTGTAAGTAATGATGAAAAGTTGTCTAGATATAATCTTACATAAAAGTATTGCTAGTTAATGATATGGAGCTCATGTTTTTTGGGGGTCAGGAGCTTAGGCCGTGTTTCAACTCAATGTATCAGCTAAACCATTCTCCTTGAATTAAGAGAAATCATAAGAGAACACAAACTGTGAAGGGTCTCAAGCCAATAGGATTGATGCACGGTTATGACATGAGAAGCCCAGTTGTACAGCAATGCCCAATAGTATATTTGGACCCTGAAGGGCTAAAATCCATGTAAAATATGATAATAAGTCAGATTATCTACTGCTGACAATAGTTCTATGTCATATACAGCGTACTTCAGTCAGGTAGGGACAATCTGAAGGAGTGATATACCTCTTAATACTAAGCTCCATCTGCACCTACTTATAAAAGAGCCGCCATAATGGCGAAAATGAATGAATCGCTTGCCACCATAAACTCCTTATATGGGTACACATATTGAAGTATGACATTGAGAGCAAAGTACATTTTACTGCATGGAAATTATTCAAAAGTGCAGAAGACCGCTGGAGAAATTTAAAACCTCTGGTCTTATACAAGGGTATGGCAACCTCTGACATGTTAGGAGTAAACTTCTTGAGGAAGGTGTATGTTCCAAAACCTTCTCATTCCTTTACTATGGTTGTCATTGGCAGATTTTTAATAGCCTTATCATTGTAAAAAGCGATCATATGATCCTTGTTGAGAATGATGCTTCAAAGAAGGTGACCTGGGACCGAAAAATTATAATTACTCATCTTTAGCGTCATGTTTGCCCTTCTCAAGTGTTCAACTACTTGCTGCAAATAAATCTCATATAATGCATGATCTGGCGAGAAAATCAAAAGATAATCCATATAGGCCACTGAACACACCCCAACTGCTCACTTAAAACTGCATCAATATGACGTTAAAAGTTGCAGGCGCATTTTTAAGACCAAATTTCATGACTTGGAATTATATATATACCACTTCTTGATATAGATCATGGTGAGCATTCCTGCCCCTTTTTGCCGCGGATCTAGTTATATGCGTTTATTCATTAAAGCTTTGTAAAGACTTTGGCTTTATCAATATATCTAACTATTTGGGCCTCCATATGGATAAGATGCAGGTTGTATATAGTGACATTATTTATTTTACCAATTTCTACACAAGGTAAGAGAGCCATATGCCTTTTCCACAAAAAAGTGGTGAACGCAACATGGAGATCAATGAGAGAATAAGATTTTAGCTGGTTGTTCATTAACTCAGACATCCAGAGATAATTCTTTTTGCAACGTTAAGGGGTTTGTGGGAGAAAAAATGTGCACAAAATTTAATGTAAGTTTTAAATTGAAATAAAACTCAGAATGTCAGATTAAGCATTTTATAGTGACTGCATTAAGAGGACTATAAATCTTCCAAACAGGAAGATTAGTGTTCTTCTGAAGTGCTAAGCATCACTTTTCGAAAATCAATTCAGCCTGAAATTTAGCTCCACTAAAGAGATTTACGAAAACTATTAGCAAATATGGCGGGAAACCCGCAAAAGAACCCGCAGGCTATGCCAAACGAGCCAGCACCACCCCAAACGAAGCAACCCTCAGTTATCCACCTCAGGGTCAACCAGAATCACCCGCTCTCAAGCAGCAGCCATGAAAGCAGGCACCACCCCCCAACCTGGAGCTACTCCAACTAGCGCCAGTTCACCTGATCGCACTTCTGCAACCTGCACGCCTAACAGCTCTGTGTGCGCTGCCTCCCACCAACCCGCTGGGCCCCCTCCAACCAAGGAGGCCATCACCCACGCTGTTTTAATGGCGTCTGCTCAGTTGAATGCAACTCAGCCCATCCAGACATTCACCTCCCCCATTGTGTCAGCTAATTCAGCCCCATCTATTATTGCTGACACCGTGTTTCTGGCTCCCTTTATGAGGGGCGATACCCAGCTACCTGGCCCCCAAATCCTCAGATGTAAGGTTGGATTAGCCGCACATTCTGGTTCACTAAGCACCAAATCGGGACAATCTACTCTTCCCAATGAGGATTCAAATGGTTCGGATTTTGGAACTTCACACCAGTTCCAATCTCACCCGTCCCATTTAAACCCCATAATCGGCACTTCTCAAGTCGGCAATTTATCTCAATATGCTGAAAACGACCAATTCACCAATCAGCCAATGAGTTTTGCCCACAAAATCACAGCAAATACTCGGGCTGAATTTACCCAAATAGATTGGGATGGTGATGAAACATCGCCCTCCTCCCAATTGGCTGGAGTTAATTCCAATCTGGATGGGACTCCCCAATTTAGTGAGGCCCAACAATCACCTGGCCCCCAAACCCTCGGATGTAAGGTTGGATTAGCCGCACATTCTGGTTCACTAAGCACCAAATTGGGACAATCTACTCTTCTCAATGGGGATTTAAATGGTTCAGATTTTGGAACTTCACACCAGTTCCAATCTCACCCGTCCCATTTAAACCCCATAATCGGCACTTCTCAAATCAGCACTTTATCTCAATATGCTGAAAACGACCAATTCACCAATCAGCCAGTGAGTTTTGCCCACGAAATCACAGCAAATAATCGGGCTGAATTTACCCAAATAGATTGGGATGGTGATGAAACATCTCCCCCTCCCAACTGGCTGGAGTTAATTCCAATCTGGATGGGCCTCCCCAATTTAGCGAGGCCCAACAAACTGCCCCTCAATTTAATATGACGCCAGCAACTGCTGTAACATTCCAGAAACGAGGGAACTCCGCAAACTTGTCCAAACCACCAGCTCACACTCAACCTGCAATTGCAGCCCAAAGTAAACACAAACGTACCAAAGGAGCCACTGGGGCGTGGCAAAAACCTCTGGCACCAACGCTACCCAAAGCTGATCCCCGTGAAGTGGCGTTTATTGCTGATGTTAAGAAGAAATAGGCCGAAACTAGAGCGCAAAAAGCTCTACCTCACTCAACCCTCTCCCACGCAATTCGCCTTTAATATGGGCATAACCCTGTTGAATTCTATACAGAGGATTACTTCTCATACTTTTCAGCGATTGCGGAGACATTCCCTATTAACACCACCATCCATGAATCAGTGGAGGGCCACTACATCGATGTGGGCTTCACTGAAGCTGCCCTTGCTGACCATGCTGCCACCCTCCAGGTCATTATTCCACGCGGATCTCTTTGCATCTCCCGCACACGCTCTCACCTGGAGAAAATTTCATGGGTTACTTTTTCCAACCTACCAACGACTGTTGATCCTGAGTCTCTTAAACTGGCACTCCATCGTGGTTTAATGGAGTTTGGATCTGTTCTTTCAGTGGACTTTAGCGTCCCCTCTTACTATGCTCCCACTCAAAGAGCTCGCACTGCTAGGGCGTCGTTCATCCCCTCCCCCACTGTATCCCGCAACATTGAGGTTATTCCTCGTGTGGCGGTAGTTGGGGCATGCCCTGAGATCTTCTTTGTCGACCATGATCAGGCGCGCCCCCGGTGTTCATGGTGTAACGCCCTTGGACACTTGTATAATGGCTGCACAGCTCGAAAACAAGCCCTTTTAGCCACCACCCAGGGGCCTAAACCAGGCCAAAAACGATCCCACGTGGCTGCAGCAGCAATTCCACAACCCACACAATGGGTTCCCGTTCAAGACCTGTCCCCTGAGGCCTTACGCCTAGCAGTTGAAACAGCTAACCCCACTATTGGTATGGGATACCTTCGCGCTCATGCCCCCTTCCAATGGGCACCCCCTCCAATCTCCCAGAGTCAACTCCCTCTCTCACCAAGCGCAAGGCATCTCCCACAGGGTGCCCCTCGTCAGCCACCCCCACTCAGGGCTCCGCGGCACCCCCACCAACCTCCACCAGCGATTTATCGCATCAACCCTCAGCTCCCAATGGAGCTATGCCCCCAGCATGGACTGGCAACTCGCGGCCTGCGGTAGAAGTGCCACCTCAAAGAGTCCTACCCCAACCCCACAGTCCATTTCGCGCGGATCCTTTGCAGTGTTGGAGGAAGTGAATATGGACTCAGACTCATCAAATGGGGACACCGCGGAGGTCACCATTGAGCACCCTCAGATCCTTCCCCTGCAACGGAGCGGGGGGCAGCATCCTAAGCTGGCTTACTGGGTCCTCCGCCCCCCACCCTCTCCTTCCCCTCAGAACCCTCGACGCTCCTCACGGATTGCAGCTAATAGTCAAGCTAAAGGACTCAAAACTAGCCGCCTCACAGCAGCATGTTTAAGCGCTGGCAACCCCCAGGACATGGAGGGGAACAGCTATGAGTCCCCATGGCAGCACGCTGGCCCTGCAATCCATCAACGCAAATGGGTTGCGGGACTTTAAGCGGAGAGCTCGCCTCCTCCGCAACTTCAGGTCAGCACAAATTGACATCGCTGCTGTCCAGGAGCCCCATATCCTCCCCCACGAACAATCTGCATGGAATGAACAGTTTGGAGGCAACTCCTTCTGGACAAACCATGCCGCCCTTATTGTTTTGAATCCCCGGGTTAAAACCCATTCTTTTTCACAATATCTAGGTGGCCGCCTCATACTGGCCAAACTCACCACTCCTGACTTCTCCTTCTTCGCTGCAAGCATCTACCTGCCCAATGCAGGTCAGGAGCAAATCGGCTCTTGGAAGAGCTCCTCCAACTCAATCTCCCACGGAATACAGTCCTCATAGGAGATTTCAACACAACCATAAGTCGCGTCCGTGACTCTTACCCCCTGCTGCAAAGGAACGCCCTGGATCAAGTCGCCTCCAGGATTTCCTTCGCCTGAGTGGCTTTATAGATGCGCTTCCACCCTCCGCGTCTGGCCTAGGTTGCATGACTAGGATCCAGTATGATGGAGGAGCTTTCCAGTCAGCGTCACGCATAGATATGGCACTGATTGGCCCCCTGCTAATTGGCCGCGTCTCCTCTCCCATCTCTCGTGACAACCATCTGAGTGATTACAGGTCACTCACCGTTGTCCTCACCACCACACTTAGACCGTCGCGTAGGTTCTGGCCTAGGGTTGCCCCAGCTCTTCTCAACAGCCCCTTCACTAAGGAGAAGCTGTCTATGACCATCCGGGAGACTCTCACCTCCCCCCACCCCACCTGCTTGACCACAAGGCTAAATGGGCGGTGACCAAGGAGGGCATCACCCGCGTTGCTTACAACTGTGCTATAGCCCAGATGACTGCAGCTCGCGCCAGAGTCAAAAGGGTGGAAGCCAGAATCAGACATCTAGAGCGAAACTGCCAGCCTTCGCCCTCTCCCAGATGGTTGGAAGACTGGGAAGCGGCGCAGGAAGCACTCCGCTTGGAGCTCACACTGCAGGAAGAACGGGCAGCAAACTTTACAACATCTCGTTACTATGCTCAATGGGAACGCCCCACCCTCCTCTTCTTTTAGAAACAGAAAGCCCGGTCAACAGCACAGGATATTACTGCACTGAAGATTGGCACTACAACCACTTCAGACAAGGAGGAAATCACGCAGGAACTACACCGCTTCTACTCCAGCCTCTTCCATGCCACCCAGGTGGACCCATCGGACATCCAAGACTTCCTGTGGCGGGCTCCAGAGCCACCCATTGACCCACGGGCTGATGAGGCTCTACTGGCGCCTATTTCCATCCAGGAGGTGATGGAAACACTTCTGAAATCCCCACGGCTTAAAGCCCCAGGCCCAGACGGAATACCCTTTGAGGTGTACCTTCTGGAACCTGCAGTGATAGCCAGAACCCTCCGCGACCTCTTTGCTGCACTCTTGGTGAATGGCGAGGTCCTCCCCGACTCCAGAGGCTCAATCACGACCCTCATTCACAAGAAGTCAGACCGTGAGAACCTGGCGAACTGGCGCCCCATAGCGTTGATCAACACAGACCACAAGCTCTTCACGAAGCTTCTGGCCAACCGCATCACCAAATGGGTGTCACCTCGCCTCTCCCCATCCCAGTACGGTTTTGTTCCGGGGAGGTCGTTATGGGACAACTATAATGACCTCCACGTGACTTTGACTGCTAACTCTCGTAAGGTGAATGGCTTTGTGGCTCTCCTGGATATGGAGAAAGCATATGATCGCGTAGCCTGGAAGTATATTGATGCTTCCCTGGCCCGCTTCCATCTCCCACCCGCAGCTAGGCGCTGGATATCAGCGCTCTATGACCAGCTCCACACCAGAGTCCTGGCGCCAATGGGTTTCACAGTGGCAGTACCAGTTGGACAAGGTCTCCGGCAAGGGGACCCCCTGAGCCCTATCCTTTTTAACATCACCCTTGACCCCCTCTTGGCCTCCTTAAAGGACAAGCTAACAGGGATTCTGGTCCCAGGTAAAGCCCCCACACGCACCATGGCATTTGCAGATGACACTGCCATTGCATTTGGCTGCCCTGGGGATGTTGCCCTCGCTGCTGTGACCATTGAGAGGTACACCAAGGCGTCCAACGCCATGGTCAACACCTCCAAGACAACAGTTGTGCAGGTCGGCTCCCCCACCTTCCCCCCACCATTTGGTATTGAACCTGAGCGCGGTACCTTCCGTCACCTGGGCGTTCTCACCAACCAACAAGGAGTTGCGCTAAAAGACAATGAGGACTTGCTCCTTGCAGCAGTTAACTCCAGGATTACCAGCTGGAACCGGCGGCACATCACCCCCCAGGGTCAAGCTCTGATGGCCAATGTGTTCCTTCTCTCCAAAGTCTGGTTCCTAGCGCACGTCTGCCCATTCACAGATGCCTTTTATACGCGGCTCAATGTACTCCTCCGCTGTTGGATCTGGGGCTCAAACCATCCACCAATGGCCCTCTCAACCATTTCCCGACCCTGCAATGAAGGGGGCCTAGGGCTTCTGGACACGCGATCCCACGCCACCACAATCTTCCTGAAGTTCATATGGCCGATTGTCTGCTGGGACGCGACCCCCATGCCCCAATGGGCGCCCGCCCTCCGCCAGTCAGTGTCAGCAGCTCTGGGTCTTCCTAGAGCATCTCTGACCTCATTAGGGGAGTGGCTCACAAACCACCCAGGCCATCGCCTAAAACCATCCTCATCCCCCTACTGGAACCAGGCTCTCCTTGCCCTGAAACGAGTAGGCGCGCGGATCCACCATGCCTTCCCATACAGAAGGGAAGGCCCTGGCCTCAGCCCACGTCGCCATGCAATTGTGCACAATGGACAAGTTGTCACAACTCGCCTCAACCCCCAAGATCGTCCTCCCATCCGCCCAAGACTCCTTGAGCTCCTCCCTCCCTCCGTGAGATTTGACCTTAAGGAATTGTGGAAGGACGTCTATCACCCCATCCTGTCAGCAAAGGTGTCCAACACCTTATGGAGGGTGCTCCACTATTCATACAGGACAGGGGACTGGACTGGCCCTACCTTCCAGCACCAAAGCTGCCCCCGCTGTGTGGAGCCTATTGACTCCCACCTCCATCGTTTTTTCACCTGTCCAGGTGTCGCCGCATTTTGGCCAAAGGCCCGCGCGCTCCTCCATGCTCAGCCCTGGTCTGGACACCCTGTGCAAGACCTCATGTTTGAGCAGACATTGCCTGGTTGCCACCGACCCCTCCGTGTCCTCGCCTATGCCACAGCCATCTGGACCATCCATAACTCCTTCCTTCGTGCTGCCTTTGACCAGCAGGTGTGGACCCTTCCACACATGATCACCCACTTTCAGGTACACTTTGAGATGGCCCTGAAGGTCTGCACTATGTCGCCAACCCTCCCCGCTCAGTTGTCACTGCAGCACGGCTCTGGCGCGCAAACCCCCTCCCTTTCTCGATGCCTCCTCCCTCCCCTTCCCTCGCCTCAGGCTCTTAGGAGCCCAGGCGTAATTCAATAAACATCGATGAATCCCCCCTTGGGTTGGGACCATCTAGTACTAAAAAAAGTGTTCTTCTGAAGTAGGCTTCAACTGAGGTTCAAGAATGAGTTTCTGAGCATGGGGCATTGTGGCGAAATTTCAATAAGTGTCCTGCGGACATAGTGATTACAATTTCTTCCCCTTTCTTCAAAACTAAGGTCAATAATAGCCTTCAAACTGGTTTTTAAATCAATTTTTTTTACCACTCAACTCCCTAAGATAATATGGTACAAAATTTTCTGAATGCCTTAAAGTGGTCAGAAAGGTGGTACTTATCAAATTAATGAGTACCAGAACTTAACTTTCGGTGAGTGTAATTGCCTGAGAAGCACCTGCTTTTACCATACCACTAGTCAGTATTGTAACTCTAGGTTGTCATCTAGTTCTTATTCTATATATTTTATATCATTCACCCATATGAACAAGAATGGACATCTTAACTTTTCCCAAAAAGATAAAAAAAGAGTAGCAGAAAGCATAAAATACTAGATTTCTTTTGTCTAAATTTGAAAGCACATCCAGCTTATTAAAAAACTTCTTTTCAGGCCCAATAACGCCACCAGAATATGTATTTTTGGGCATGCAAGGAAGTGGGAAAATTTTCTACTCTTAAAGAAAAGACATACCCAACCTGGTTCTTTGCAGTACATTTTTCATTCCATATTGAAATATTAAAATATCAGCCACAAGGGTGTGACAAAACATGCAGTCACTAAGGCGAGGGTTCTTTGTGATTATCTGTTATACAGAGATACTGGTTTAAGGTGACCTGAAGGAATTAGTGAATGAATCATTTATATTAATATAACTACCATCTAAAACGGCGTTTTTTGGTTTATAAAGGTAGAATACACAATCTATAGGTCAGTTCAATTTTGGTGTAAATTATCAAGAAAGCTAAGTTCTCTTTCAACGAGGGTTCACTTTGTTTTACAATAATGAACTCTGGATTGGAAGTCTATTTTTAGATGTTTACTTAATTAAAGCCATTGTATTAGACTATTATCAGCCTGCAAATTCCACTGAGGTCAACAAGGTCTTAGCAAAAAAGTCAGATTTTTAGAGAAGTGTTGTTTTTGGAAGCAGTATATATATGGGTTCAATCAGGTGAGAAAATGCAGCTAAAATAAATAGACCCATCATTTGTTGAGGTGAGAAAATTCCCAAGGAGTCAGTAAATTGACTAATAAAAGTTGGACGGTGTAAGAATTCCTTTTCCAATGTGACAACTTTGCAAAACAATCTAATTCAAGGCTGTTAGTTTAACAATCTGTACTGAAGAAGATGAGGGAACGCATAAAGTATGGTAAGGCTTGGGAAAGTGTGGCAAAAAGGCACAGGATCAGGTTTTTCACCAAACAAAGTAGAAAATTCCCAAAGAAATTAGCGGACAAGCAAATGATAGAAAAGCCTGAGGTGAATTATCCACTGAGAAAATTAAAATGTCAGACCAAGAGAAATGAATATAAAGTTATGCCCCATTCCCAACAGTTGTCTTTAGTGGAAAATAGGCTTTCAATCTTCCTGGAGGTGGAGTCAACGGCCCTCTGGGAAAAGTTTTGTAGAGATGCACACTAATTTTCCCGCATGCCATTTTTTGTGACGCCACATACTATGTGTTAGACTAAGGGGTTTAATTCCTTGCTTCTTTAATTTTAAGACCTGGAAACCCGAAGTTCCTGGGTGCTGAATTATAGTTAATTGCTTTCCTTGTCCAGCAAAGTCTTTACTCAAAATGACATCTCTGGAATCATAATCCTTAACTTTTATTTTGTCCCTAATTAAATAATGAGGTAGGCCTATTTTAACTTAAAATGGCAAAATAGAGTGTAATCTTTATTTTCCTATAATTAAAATTATAAGGGAGATCAGGGAGATTATATGGTCCATTTTCAAGCGGTCCAAGATAAGATCTAAAATTGTTACAAATCAAAGATTCTAAAGCAGCTTAGTCATCTTAGTCAAATAGGATTCACTCGCCACATAGATTGGGTTTGAACCCAAATATCAGGGGGTTTTGGTCGAGTAATATATGACTGCATAAATCTGGGATTGTCCCAAATGTCAAGAGGGCTGGAGATTCGTTGGGGATTATCCCTAATAATAGTTTCAGCTATTTTGACAGCTCAGGTTGATTAATATCATCTACCTCATTTAAATCTCCAATTTGGGTAGGAATCCTGACAACGCTCCCTCTAGATCTTGGCATAGGGGAAAAATGGAGAAAAAGGCTATGTACACATTTACTATGGCACTCTGAACGACTTCTACTATTGAGTGTTCTTTGACCCGCTTATAGACGACTTTGTTGGGCCCTGACCAGTTGGTGCCCAATTTTTCAATATGACCTCCCAGCCAATGGTGGTAGAAAAGGACTACGTCACCCATCTGGAAGGTGTGCATAAATTCATGTTTGTCATTAAACCGACTTGTTTCTCTACTAGTTGCAGCTGATAAGTTACTAAAAGCTAAAATATGGAGTCAGATTATTTCATTGGCAGTGCTTCACATAGTGACTTTAAGGGCATCAAGTAAAGCTTTATCTAGCATGGCCTGCAATTTAGAAGGCAACTGGGGGTTTTTATAGAATGCCTGGAAGGGCGACATCTTAATTAACTGGTGATAGATTATTCTGTAGACCAGAATTGCACTAGGCAAATATAGGGGACAGTGGAGCGGGTCAGTTATGGCCATTTTTGGAGGGTGGCAGTTAGGGTTTTATTTGCCAGATCTACCATTACATTGGTTGCAGGATGGTATTAAGTAAAAAACCTGGGTGGATCCCATCAGGTCGGCTAAATCTTTCACCAGTGATGATCAGAAGTTTTGACCATTATTGGAGAGAATTATGTTAGGGCACACATGCTGGGTAATAATCCAATTATATATAAGAATGTGGAGGAAGCTTTTTCCAAAGCAGATGGTAGCAATAAAGCTTCAACCCACTTAGCTAAATGATCCTCGGCTAGAGGGAGAAACTGATGACCATTAGAGGTTCTAGAAAGAGGTCCCACAACATCAATACTAATAGTATGGAAGGGTTCACAAAGTGGAACCACTGAATGTTATGATTGGGGATTAGACTTGGCTTGGTTTTTACATACTAGGAAGGACTCTAATAAATCTTGGATTAAAACAAGCATTCCTTCCCAGTAGCATTGAGTCTTAAGTCGCTAGTAAGTTTTCCAAATACACATGGCTGACTTGTCAATGTCCCTCCAATATAACGTCAGTTTGAGCTGAAGGTCATATATATAAGGAACCATTTTGGGACATGAGTTTTTTTAGTTAGTCATTTTTGACCTAAAGGTATGCTGATCTTTTTGCTAATTTTTTGAAGGGTCGGAGATTTGTCTTTCCATAATTGCAATTGAGTTAAGAGATTGTAGATTCAATATTACTCAGGGTTAGTTAGAGTTAATATGGGGAGCCTTGATAAGCAATCTACATTTTGGTGGATGGGCCCCTGGCCAATGAATGATGAAAAAGTCGTAATTTTGAAGTTTTAACGCCCTTTGGGTTAACTTCCTGTCAGAATCCTTCATTTGCTGTAGCCATTGCAAGGAAGCATGATTGGTAATTAATGTAAAAAAATTCCCATATAAGTTAGTTAAAAAGTTCTTAATATCCAGTATGACCGCCAAGAATATGCGCTCTGTAATGCTATAGTTGCGTAAGCTATGATTAGGGCTTTGCTATAATAGGTGAAAGGATAGTCTAATAAGTTTTTGTCATGCAACAATAGTTTGGCTCCAATGGCTATATCACTAGCATCAATAAAATGGAGAAAGGGTTTATTGAAGTTGGAATTTATAAGTACTGGTGAATGGGAGAGAGATGATCGTAATAGGTTAAAGGCCTGCTGTTGCTCTTCTTTCCATTGGGAGGTTAATTTAAAAACCGCGGGGTTTTCACTGGTGCACAGGTTCGCTTAACAACTGACTGGGAATAAACATGGATCTACTAATTGTATGAAGACAATTAGCCTAGTTGAGTTCAGATTAATGGGTAGCTTTGGTCCTACTCTGGCAATATAAAGGTTCAAGTGACTTCAGCCTCACTATGGCAATATATAAGGATTCAAGTGACTTTGGCCTCACTCTGTCATTGACACTTAGACAGGAAGTACTTCTTCACAACTTCACTTTGAAGTAATCAATTGACAGTGAAAACAATAAAGTATTCACAGTACTAAGGTGTTTATTAATATTAAAACGAGGGAATATTTATAGGGTAAAATGGTGAAGGACATGTGTTAGGGGTATTCATGATAACCACAATATTCCAACACGCCTAGCTGATGAAAAGGGATATCCATGATGGTCTCAGCACACCTAGCAAGCGAAAAGGGATATCTGCAATGGTCTCGGCAAGCCTAGCTGACAGAAAAGAGATTGATTAAATTTTGGGAAATATTCCAGCTGATATTCATGAGAAATAGCATAAGTAAATCGCCATTCATATCAGCCCACATGTCAGCTACCAAACCCGACAATTTCCCATGAGTAATTGCTCATTTTGAGCCAATTTACTCATATCCACGTTGTTGGCAACAATCCCTGACAAAATAGGAATTATAATTCTCATTGGATTCAATCCTCTATGAATTACAATAAACCATTTAATTGGTGAATATTGTCAAAGAGATGGAATAATCAATCAATGTCTCAAAGCTTAATCAATAAGCTAAATAAAATAGATGAACCAATTATTTTAAATTAATTGAAGCTTATATATTCGCAAGCTGGATAATGTGGTCATATGAAAATTCCCACACATCCCCCTGCTTGACCAGATTATCAGCTAAAAATGTCCTCTTCCAATACTTCATACTATGAGCAAATCCTGGCCAATCTATCTGAAATGGATGCCATCTTTTTTGGGCGACATCACACACCACCCAAAGAGGTATCCTTTCCCTTCCTTCCAGGTCAACGCCACAAGTCAACTTGATTTGGTTATCTCATATGCTCTCCTTGCAATGGTACTTATTTGCAGAATCCACCTTGGGTTCAAAGAACTTGGCTTTGGCTTGCTCTATCCCTTGCAAGTATCCAATCTCAGATCAACTTCAATGACCTCTTTCACAACATCGTTGTTCAACCTCCCCCTCCCCCAGAGGCATCAAAGAAGAGCTCACATTTTGCAACCTGAGGCATAAAAATAAAAAAATAAAACAATTTTAAATAGCATTTTTGTCTCTTTTTCCTTTTTTTCCATTTTTTCTATTTTTTAATTTTTATACCATTTTTTAAAAAATTTGCTGTGTACTTTATTAATCACATGACCATCAGATATATTTTTGATCATGTAGGCATCATTTGCCATTTTTGCAATAACCTCAAATGGTCCTGACCATAATGCATCTATCTTATTTCAGTGACAGAACCCATATGTATTGCAATAGGCTATTGATCTCCAATGGTAAATTACTTAAGGGTGGATCAACATTTATCATCGGCTTTTTTAGCCTGAATCCTCCTCTTGATCATTGTATCACAGGCTTGAGATTGGAGATCCACTATCATGTTTGTGAGTCAATATAGATAATTATCCGCGCTCATCCCCAGAGTCAGCTCCACTGCTGAATATAGAGTCGATGGCAATGCTGCTCTACAACTGTACAATAATTTGAACAGCATTTTCCCATCGCTGAATGGAAGCTGATATCATACACAAAAGTTACCAAACTTAGATAAGACACCCAAGATGACACTTTACCCAAGATCAGCTTCCTTAGCATAGCGGCAAGTGTCCCATTGACTCATTCCACAACTCCACTTGTTTTAAGCTGATAGGGTGCAGACACCACTCCTTTAATTCCCATTAGTTCATTCAGGCGTGGAATTACAAACGAGGTAAAATTAGTCCTGTTGTCGCTCAGCAACACTTGGGGGACACCCATGTTGGTATACCACCTGCCCCAGGATGAATTTGGCGGTACTTAGGGCATCTGCTTGACTCAAGGCTCGGGTTTCAACCCATCTCATAAGGTGTTCAATTGCTAATATTATGTAATGTACCCCACCTGTACTTGCACTTAGTGGCCCCATAACATCAATTGAAACCATGAGCCATGCAAACCCTGGCTTCACTAATCAATAATTTGACACGTTCTTATGGGGTTTATGAATCTGACATTCCATGCAACAGGTGATATAATTGATAACGTCAAAACTCCATGACTCCTAATAGTAATATTGCCAAATATGTTCGAGCATCTTCTTTAACCCACCATGTCTGATGACCTTGTGGGTGGCTTAAATTATCTTAGTGCATTCCAATGGTTTCAGAAATAAAAGCTTCTTCTTGTTCGTTATTTTGAATAATTATCCATTAACAAGCTCGTATTTTCCATTGCTTTCTTTAGCGCTTTTTGAATTTTGATCAGCTCTTCCTGCAATTCCCCATGGATCATTCACTCAAATAGGTCATAAGCATGATTTTGCACAGCAAGAACAGTTGGCAACCTAGACAGACCATCAGCGTTCTGATTCTTATCTCCTACCCAATGTTCTATCTCAAAGTTATAGAACTGTAACTTCAAAGCCCACCGCGCCAATCTCCCTTCTGGTTCTTTAAGGTTATGAAGCCATTGGAGAGAGGCGTGGTTGGTCACAAGCTTGAAGTGCGTTCTGTGGATATAGACTTGAAACTGCTTGTATCATAGATAACTGTAAGACATCCTTACTCCATAATCATATAGTTCCTCTTGGCCTTTGACAGTGTTCAGCTGACATATGACATGGGCTGTTCATCCCCATTGTCATCCACTTGGCTAAGGACGGTTCCTATTGCCATCAGTGATGTATACAATTGAATAATGAAAAGCTTCTCAAAATTTGGGTATTTTAAAATCAGACTCATCATCGAGTGTTTCCTTAATTCATTGAATGTGAGTTGAGCCTCATCACTCCAGACAAATCCCTTCTTCAAATCTTTCAATAGGTGGAAAGTGGCTCAGCTATTTTTGCAAAATCCTCAATGAATCAGCGATAGCAGCCAACCATTCTGAGGAAAACTTAAATATCACGTACACTCTTAGGGACTGACATCCAATTAATCGCTTCTATCTTTTGGACTTGGGGCTTGAGTCCCTCAGCATTAATTAAAAATCCTAAGTACTCTAATTCCTCCTTAAATGAAATGGCATTTTCTTGGCTTGGTTTTGAGATTTGCCAAAGCCAGTCACTTGAATACTTCCTCAAGATGTTGTAAGTGATCAGTAAACATTTGGCTGAATACATTAATGTTTTCCAGATAGACCAGGACACAGGACAGCTTCAAATCTGTAAAATCATGTCCATAGCCCATTGAAATGTCGCGGGGGCATTACATAAGCCTTGAGGCATCCTTGTCAGCTGGTACAACCCCTGTGCTTTGATAATAGCACACTTCTCTTGGTCTTCTGGGGGCATGTCTATCTGCCAATATCTGGAAATTAAGTCCATGGCGGAGAAAAACTTGGCTCCTCATAACCAATCCAGTGCGTCATTGATCCTAGGCAGGGGGTACGAGTCCTTTTTTGTGATTTTATTTAACCATCAGTAATCAATTACAACTCAAATCAAAACCATCTTTCTTCTTAACTATTAATATAGGGCTCACCCATGGGCTGGATGATGGTATGAGCATTCCATGCTCTAAGAGTTTTTCAATTTCCTCAGCAACAACTGCCTCTGCTGCCCTGGACCATCAAATAGGCCTCAATCAAAATGGCCCATCATCCCCAGTATTGACTCAATGTAAAACATCTTTCACACACCTGAGATCATGGTCATCCTGCACAAAAATAACTTGGTATTTCTCAAATAAGGCCAGAGCTTTGTCTTTTTGGCCCTCCGTTAATCTGGCTAACTAATCCCAATTGATTTGCATCTGAATATTCCTGTCATTTTCTTTTGGAAGTCCCATTTCATCCAATTCACCAAATTTGTGGAAGGAACGAATCTCAGATACCAGTTTTAGTTGGGTGAATGCGACCACCTGGCGTTGTTTGACCTTTATTGGAGATTTTCCCAGATTGGCTAAAAGGACCCAAATCTCCTCATGACCAGGTATTAAAATTCCTGGGGCTACCCAAGGTTTGATCCTCGATTGTTACCAAGGAGCTTTAATTTCCAAATATAACTGCTCTGGGATCTCCAAAGTCAGTCCAGTCTCTATGATCTGCTGCATTCCTGGCTGAATTATAACATCTTCTTTAGAACAGATTGGGGTTCCACGATTCTCATTTACATATTTAGGTTATTTATGGGCTTTTCTTCCGACTAATTTGTAACTGATAGGTAATATTCCATCCTTATAGACCAAATTGAAATTATGTCATCTACTGAGGGGCGCTTTCCCCTCGCGTTGATAGACCAGTGGTAATGTTTGCCCCAGAATTGTCAAAGTGTCTTCTTTAAAGTCGCATTTAACCCATACTTCCACATGAAGTCAGTGCCAATGAGTATGTCATAATTTTGGTTGGCTAGAACAATTGCTGGCGCCAATATGACCAAAGATCCAAACTGTAGAAGTAGAGCGCTATAAGCCCCACAGGAAGTTGTAGAGTCAGGGCCTGCCATCCCATACTGCTTCCAGTGCTCCAAAACCAGTTTGGCCTTTAATTTCTTTACTAATTTGGTCAATACTATATTGATCAGCGCTCCTCTGTTGATTATTGCTCTGATGGGGATTTGGTCCACCAATATATCCATATACATGCACTCGGAAAGATAAGATAAGCTATTGTTTACTGCATGTATAACAGATTTGTTGGCCAAATCTAGGGTATGAATTAACTGAGCTAATATATATGGGAACATTTCTCAAATTGTACCAATTATAATCAATACATTAACTCCGTCTAACTTGGTATTCAATAAGTCCATCTCATCTTCAGCATTTTGGACCTTCTCCACTATCTGTCAGGCATATGGGCGAGCTACCTCCTGTATAATTTCAGAAGCAATCCCCTTTCAATTTTGATCTTGTTATTGCGTTTACATATTGGTACATGGTCTGATGAAAGGGATCCAATTCAGGCTCATCTGCAATTAGATCTGACTTGTCCAAACCATCTGTTTTATCTGGGGGAACTTGGTTACCTGCGGTTCTAGATTTTTCACATCTAGACCGCATGGTCTTTTCACTGCCCATCAAAAGTTTCCTGTTTATCCTTATGCTGGACTAAGTTAACCTGATCCTTTGGTTTGCGTTGTCCACAGTTATTGGAAAAATAATCAGGCTGTTCAAACTTATTGAAAGTTAACTGAGGATTGAATGGTCTAGCTCCTTCATTCTGTTTATCTTGATTCCCACAATTGTTGAAATCTCTGGATTTTTTGGGGAATCGTCCTGGTCCCTTATTATTGTTTGGCTGGTTATTCAGCTTGTATGTCCAATTTGGTGCGTCAAACATTGCTGATAGAACCCTTAGGTATTCTACCATTTGAGAAATGGTGTATTTACTGGTCAAAGTGGATGACATCATCCAGTGCAATTCTTGATGAGGGTGCAACATATTCTGCATCGCAATTCTCCCATCAAAATCAGTCATCATATTGGCCCCATTGAGGATCTGAGCTTCCTCATAGAAATGATTGGCGAATGCACCCACTGTTATGTACTTCTTAAATTGAAGGCCCATCTATTATTGTTTCTGAGCTGCCATCTTATCTGGATTACCAAATTTGGTCAGAATCGCCTCCTTTGCTTCCTTGTAACTCCAGTTCTCCCCACAAAGGTAAGGCAAAACTAGGTTTTGGCATGAAGTATTGAGACAATTCATGACGGTGACAGCTTTTTGTCAGTCACTATAACTGTACATCATCATTTCAAATAACTGGAAGAAGGCAGGTACATTATCCTGATGGAAAGTGGGCAACTTTAGAGTACTCTTGAAATCTTCAACAATAATTGGGTCAGCACTTCTAATTGGGATTCAAACAGATGCTGAAGTTGCTTCAAGTGTTATTTTAGGAAGTGCCGCAATGGTTGGGGGCATTCTTTGAACATATTTGATGGTGCTGTCAGTGATACTCTTGGCTTCAATGGATGCTGATTCCTCCTCAAATAAATTCGCCTCATAGTACTCATCCCGTGAGCAAGTACACTTAGAGTCTTTGAGGTCATCCAATCATCTCAGGATTTTATCTTCCCAAGTCAAGAATTTTCGGTTGTTTTCCCAAAGTTGACGATTTTAATCAATTTTTTCTTGTAAAGTCGCTTTCAGGGTTTTAAATTCTTTCTGCAGCTTGCCCTCTCAGTTTTGGACATGGAATAAATGCTCATACAATTCACGGTTCACTTTTTTGTATTTGACATCTCATCATCTAGTTTAATGACTTTAAGTTTCACCAAATCTAAGTCAGATTTAGTTGCCAATTATAGTGCATTCTTTTTGAAAATTTCTATTTCTGTGCGAAGCTTATCAATTTCAGCTCTCATCTCTTCATCGAGTCATTCAAATTTTCTTTCCATATCATTGACAGTACTCTTAATTTCCTGTCTTCCTTTGACTAAATCAAGCATGACCATGTGAGTTTTGGTGTTGGCTGCAGCCATTGGCACAGCTGCCTCCTGAGCTCAAATCAAATCAGCAATATTTGAATCAGCTAATAGGCAGTGCTTATCCACATAATGTTTCCATCAGTAATTGGACCCAATTTGGTTGATGATCTCCTCGACTATCCACCAAAGTTTTGTATTCAGCTTGGCCACCAGATTCTTGATTTGGGTGTTTGATTGTTGGACACACTGTGATGTGGAATCTAACCAGCGCGAATTTACTGAAAACTGACATTTAATTGTTGCATAAGCGCTTGCTGTTGTACGCTGTTATTTTGGGTATACTCAACAAGATCGTCAATCACTGCCTGCTGCTGTACTTGGATGGATCTCATGTTTTGGGTAGTTGGATGTACATATTTGATAATATAATCGCCAAGATTACCAATGCTCCGCAAATATCCTATTAACGTTGAAGTGTTCATATTAAAAAGTTTTAAAGTGTCATCTTTGCTCTTCCTGATTGGTAGTGTGGTGGAATAATCCACAGCTTCAGTCTAAGATATTGTTCAAAATTTGGAATCTTCTCATTAGATCATCGCTGATACTGGGTAAATTTTCTCAGATTTGCTCTGAAGGTGGTTCAAAAAATTGTTATAGCGTTCTCATTTACTCCAATCGTTGATAGATGTATATATTGGGGATCCACCAGCATTCCAGCCTCTAATTGGATATTTACCCGATGGTCTGCTGATGATCCTGTTTCTTCCTTTCTTCAATGTCCCATATTAGTTAGATAATTCAGCATTATTATGTTCTTATAAACTTGACTCAACCCCTGTAGTGAGCACCAAGTGTAAAAACCATGGGGTTTTCACTGGTGCACAGGTTTGCTTAACTACTGACTAGGAATAAACATGAATTTGCTAATTGTATGAAGACAATTAGCCTAGTCAAGTTTGGATAAATGGGTAGCTTTGGCCCTACTCTGGCAATATAAAGGTTCAAGTGACTTTGGCCTCACTCTGGCAATATATAAGGATTCAAGTGACTTTGGCCTCACTCTGGCGTTGACACTTAGACAGGAAGTACTTCTTAAAAACTTCACTTTGAAGTAAAAAAATCAACAATTGAAAACAATAAAGTATTTACAATACTAAGGTATTTATTAATACTAAAATGAGGGAATATTTATAGGGTAAAATGGTGAAGGACATGTGTTAGGGGTATTCATGGCAACCACAATATTCTCAGCACGCCTAGCTGATGAAAAGGGATATCCACAATGGTCTCAGCATCGCTAGCTAACAAAAAGGGATATCTGTGATGGTCTTGGCATGCCTAGCCAACAGAAAAGAGATATTGGTTCAATTTTGGGAAATATTCCAGCTGATATTCATGAGGAATAGCGTATTTAAATTTCCATTCATATCAACCCACATGTCAGCTACCAAAGCTGATGATTTCCCATGAGTACTTGCTCATTTTGAGCTAATTTACTCATATCCACGTTGTCAGCACCAATCCCTAAAGAAATAGGAATTATAATTTTCATCAGATTCGATCCTCTAAGAATTAAAATTAACCAATTAATCAGTGTTTATTACCAAAGAGATGGAATAATCAATCAATGTCTCAAAGCTTAATCAATAAGCTAAATTAAATAGATGAACCAATTATTTTTAATTAATTGAAGCTTAAATAATTCACAAGCTAAAAAATGTGGTCATATGAAAACTCCCATAGGTATCCCTTTCTACAATAAAAATACCAGAGGCTTGGAAGTATCAGCAAAATGGGAAATTAAATGGCGATAATATTCGACCTTCCCCCAAATACCCTGTATGTCTTGTAGGTATTTAGGTGTGGCATCTTATAAATGGCCATAACCTTATTGTCCATAGGGGATATTCTGGCTTCACCTACCTTGTGGCCTAATAAATCCATTTCGCTCTGAAAGAATGAGCATTTTGATGGCTTTAGTTTCAACGAGGCTTGCCTTAACCGCTGAAAGACTTGACTGAGGTAAACTAGATGTTAGGTAAAGGTTCTCAAAAAAATGGTAATACCATCGAGATAAACCAGCAAGCAAGAGCGTTTTAGATCGCCTATCAGTCCATACATGGCACCTTGGAAAGTATAAGGGGTGTTACACAACTCCTGCGGCATTCAAGTGGGCTCAAATAGTTCTTCACTTGAAATGAGGACACATTTTTCATGATCTTCCAATGATAAAGCAATTTGCCAGTACCACTGTTGAGATCCCTAGCTAAAAAATAGTGGGAATTCAACATCAAGCAAAAGGAATAATTTATAAGTGGCAATAGATAGCTATCTTTTCTTGTGGTTAAATTGAGGCGGTGATAATCCATGACTACATGGTGGCAGCCATCCTTTTTCTGAATTAATAGGAGAGAGGAAGCCTACAGTCTTTTAAAGGAATGAGTAACCCTGCCTCCAACTGTTTCTGTAATTCTAGGGCCACTTGAGCTTTCTCATCTTTAGATTTCCTGTATGGCCGAGATTTAAATGGAGGGTGATCCTAGGTCTCAATTTGGTGAATTACTCTGACATTTTTCCATAGTCACTTGGTCCCAAGGAAAAATATCACCATACTCCTTGAGGAGGTCTTTGACGTTCTGACGTTTGTTAGGAGTGAGATTGTCTCCAATTTCACTGTGGACTAGAGCTATTTATAGGTAGGGGATCAAACCCTAAATCTTGCAAGGAGCCAAAACAACTCACATTGGTGATATTTTCAATAGGGCATAGTTTTACGTAAGCAATTGGGGCATTCCAATGACTTGGAGAAATTGATTCATTAGATTCCTTAATAAGATAGAGATAGATTTCCCATAGGTAAGATACAAAACCCTTGGCAGGGTAATGCTTCTTTTCTTGAAGGGTTTGGGTGTTCACTTAGCTCCAAAATTAGATTAGATGGGTTGAAAATCTTGATTACTATATCCACAATAACTTGTGAGCTAGAGGGTACTGTTATTGGATGGGGGGCATATGAGAGCCCATCTTCAGCGTCCTTAGCCTCAGGGGGTAACTTAGTATTGTATTCTACTACTTGATACTTGACTTTATAAATGGAGGACGGATATTCAAGGAGGCAGGTTCGCTTTTTCAGGGCTCCTTTACTCTTGACTGAGAGTTCAAATATTAATGTGATCCAATACCCTAATAGTGAAAGGTACTTTTCTTTATAGTTGATGATGCAGTTAAACTACCGCATTAATTGGACTTTTTTTAGTACTAAATGGTCCCAGCATTAATTGGACTTTAATAAGCAACTTATAGCTATCTTTTTAACGCAATAATAGAGGCAGTAATTAGAAGTTTCACAAATTGGAGAGGTAAGGCGGAATATGCCCCAATGGCTTTAGTTATCCAATTACTGATCATTCCAATTCAGCTTTGTGAATCTAATCTGGAGTTACTTTATTTTCTGGATAAGTAGAAAGTATATAAAGTAAACCAGTGAACTGTTATCAATTATAGCCAAGTATTTAACCCTATTAATGTCTACCTCTACTCAAACAAATGAAGAGCCAAACTGAGAATTAACAGCTACTAAACTTTCATAGGAGATTTTTAGCAAAACAAGTGGAGGATTCTGCCGCGGCCAAGCTTGGGACTGTTCAATGCGTTTAAAAGGTTTATCTGCCAATTCTTGGCTTTCCATATAGGTGTTAACCGCCAAACTTTGTTTGGGTAACTGACCAACATTTAAAAAGAAAGCTTTAGATCTTTTCTTTCAGTGATAGAAAGAGGTACATCAACTTCTGCAGGCGCCACTAACACAAAGCATCCAGAGGTGATAAACATAGAATTAGAGATAGTACAAGGGTCCTGAGGCACTTGATTGTCATCAGCATAGGGAGCCTCTTGCTCTATGCTGACTGATATTTTGCTGACCTATGTAGAAAGATGTGACAAGTGTCCACAGTATTGTTTTTTTTTGCAAAAAGTGCAGGATATTTTGGGGGTAGGCGACTTGGGTGGTGTAACTGCTAGTAATTGAGCCCAAGGCTTATTATAAAAAAATGAGGAGGTCCAGTGGGATTGAGTAGATCAGCCGGAATTTCCAAAAATGGCTTCTTTGATATGGAGGAAAGACTTCCAGTTAGTCTTCACCGCTTTAAGATAAAGTAGAATGTTAGGCATACTTTTAAACGCTAAAAATGATGAAGTGATAGTGTCATCTAAAGTAAGACATTTTAGGTGACCAACGTTTGAGCCTCAAGGTAAAAATGGTGAGCAAACTCAGTGAAGTTTAATCGCCAATTAAGGCTTACGCCCATAAAAGATCGCTTTTGGTTGAATAAAGTTAACTAACTCCCAAATTCCTGAAGCAAAGAAGTCTTGTTGTCATCCCATTACTGGCAATGCATTAGATGAGGTACCATAATGCCTTGAGCTACGCAAACAAGACAGTTGATTAGTTGTTTGAGCCATTGAGTGTCAGTAGCTTCCTCCATGACACTTTGATAACAAAATAGGAAAGAGATGATGCTCCCTTCACCTGGGATGTACTTCTCTTTGAACGACGGTTTGAACTTGCCACTGGGGGGCTAACGGCCAAACTTGGACTGAAATTGGGTGGACATTTTCACCAAAAGAGAAACTGGTATCGCTGGAAGATTTGTAAGGGTGGAGGGCACCCACTTTATTTTGTAAGGCATTGATTTTTCAACTATTGAATCCACTCAACCATGGGTGGCAAGAAAGACTTTTTTGGCGACAAGATGAATAACTGCTGAATTTCAATTTTAAGTTCAGTAGTTGAATCTAAAAGCTCAAGTTGGTGTTGTTCAGGGTGGGAACTCTTTGCTCCATCCCACGCATCATAGTGGGTAATTTGGCCAAGAGTTTAAGGCGTTTCTGATCTGAAGAAGGTTCTGACGCCGAACTGCTCATATTAATAATAGTTGCAGCGCGAATTCAGGGTAAAACTAGCAGGGAGCACCAGTTTTGTCAGGACTAAGGGGTTTAAAACCTTGTCCCTTTAATTTTAAGACTGGATAAACCCAAAGTTTCTGGGTGCTGAATTATAGTTAATTTCTTTCTTTTTCCAGAAAGTCTTTATCATATCAACTTCCCTGGAATCATAATCATTAACTTTTATTTTGTCCCTAATTAAATAATGAGGTAGGCCTATTTTAACTTAAAATGGCAAAATAGAGTGTAATCTTTATTTTCACAAAACTAAAATTATAAGGGAGATCATGGAGATTACTTGGTCCAATTCCAAGCGGTCCAAGCTAAATCTATAATTGTTACAAATCAAAGATTCTGCAGAAGGCTTTTGTTTCTCAGTCAAATAGGATTTACTCGCCACATAGATTGGGTTTGAACCCTATTAGGGGGTTTTGGCCTAGTAATATGTGACCACATTAGTTAGGGTTGTCCTCAATCTAAAGAGGGCTGTAAATTTATCAGGGATTATCCCAATAAATTTTCAGCTACCTTGACGGCTCAGGTTTGATTACCATCAGCTGCCTTATCCGAATCTCCAAATTTGGGTAGAAATCTTGACACTATGGACTTTATTTTTGTACCTCAGATTTGAAAATGACATAAGAGGCAAACAATGCTGCACAGGTGCGCGTGGTGGCTGACCTCCCAGATGGTTAATGGGTGCTTGAAATGAAGTGCACACAGGGTAAAATCTAATCAGTTTATTTATTTTAATATACTTTCTACAGATGTGGCTTACAAGGGCATCAAGGAACATCTCCGTGAAGGGCTTGCCACCTACAAGAAAGTTAATACTTTGTAATGCAACGTTTTTCGCTTATGCCTAACTTTAGTAAAGGTAAGGATATTGTAGTTATTACACCGCAGAGCAATATCATGGAAAATCTCACTAAAATCCCACATTTTGCTACCCTCATGATTAATGGGAAGCTACTCAAGCTTTCTGGCCAATGGTGGACAGTGCACCGCACATTTGTACCTTCTGACATGCTTTTAGTCACAAAGTGCACACCTGCTCTGTCAAAGAGAGTGGTAAACACTATGGGTATGCTTTTGAGACGATGGACAAATCTGTAACCAACATTATTGTGTAATTGATACTACTTCTGCCAATTGTTGGGGAGAAGAAAGTATATATTTAAAAGCTGAATCTGTGTCCCCACAGGAGCTTAAGAAGGCCAAACAGGCCCGTAAGGCAGCTGCTAAAGTGACAGCCTTAGCGGTTACTGCCATATTGGCTGAATAGAATCGGCTGACAAGGTGGCATTTTTCACCTTGATTCACCCAATATACGCCAGCCAATCAGATTGTTCTATTCAGCCCTCAATCCAACCCTAAGAACTTTGCACACCCATGCATGCAACCTGTGAACCAACTGTAACCAAGTTTTATCAACCAGTCTTAACTAAATTTAGCAAGCCAGCTGTGGTGCACTGCAAGTGCACCATAACAAAAAATTTTTGCATCAAAAATAACACAAAATTCAAACCTGGAATATTAAAGGGTGCCGACTACACTCTTGCCCCTGCGCGCCCATAAGGTACTCACTGTAAGGACTCTTTGGTGCCCCTGGAAAGTGATGGGCTAGCTAAAGCAGGCGCTGGAAAAAAGTTTCCCTAAAGCTTCCTCACCATCTGATAAGGTTTCCTAGGTTGATATTTAGAGGCTATATTATAATTTTTTAATTATGATAATCTTTTTATTTGGCTTATTCACAAATAAAGATGCGTGGCAGCTCCCCCTTTTGGGTTGGGCACCACTAGTGCTAGAAAAAGGAAATAAAGTGGTATGGCCAGAAAGCCCTTTCGTTCACTCCTGAGGCGCAATGAGCATCTCAGTAGAGATCAAGATGGTAAACATCGTGGAACTCAAGGTCTCTACATCCTGATGCAAGATACTGAGCTTCCTAAAAAACCTACCTGTGGACATCCTAGCAATAGATGAAACCCACTTCCATAAGGTGATGAGTAAGCATGGGCATGCACCTCCCTACTGTTTCTTTTTGGTCGCCACATTGTGGGGTGTAAGTATAAATGAATAGTAAATTTAATTTATTGCTCAAAAGCTGTTTTTAAAATGCTATGTACTGTCCATTACATTCTTGTGGTATGACAAAGTACACACAATCACTAGAATCTACATACTAACCTGTGCACAGGCTCATTGGGGATTAATTCTTTTCAGACGTTGCTATTCTTCCCCTTCCACCTAATATCTTCGTAATTGGTGATATGAATTTTTGGAAAACCCAGCCATAGACTGGTGGCCTTCCACGGTTGATCCCCCACTTGGCTCGTTAAGCTTTGAATCCCAAAAACTACCCTGAGTCTCTATGACACTATTCTAAACACACTACCCTTGTTAAAAACATGTCTCGCCCTCATGTACACAAAGGGCATTTGTTATGTCACGCATAGGCCTTATTCTTGCACATTGGGTTTTTGCCCCCAATTTTGCACTTCGTTACCACAAAAATTACTTTCTATGACCATAGAATGGTTATAGTGACTTTCAATCCATCATGACCGATGTTACAAGTGCCCAGATGTAGTAAGCTTTGCCTGGCTAATCTAACATTGCCCAAGTTCTCACACTGGGTCAGAACTGCGACTTTGGCACAGGAGTTTCAACTTTTTTCTGTGCCACTCAGCTCATCACATGGATCTGCTGTTAGGTTTTTAGGAAAAGACTTGCTGGTGCTTTTTACCTCGAATCCAACAATATAATTGATGGGCTTTTCTCATCACTTATAAGAAAAATAAAGTAAACTATTAGTTACTAAAAAGGTTTAGTAATAAAGATTTTTATTATGCACCGTGTGGGGTAAAAGAGAGAACCCACTTAATAAATCGATAAAACTATCTAAAATGTCGAGGCTTGAAGTTTGAATAGCTTAGTAAAGTCAATATTAGGTAATATGAGCCATCAACATATCAGATTTATCAAACTCGCCTCGTTTGGGTGGAATTACCAATTGAGGGTCAGGAGCAGTAAGGACTAGTCCATTAGGTAATGTTTTTATAAATTTGACCCAATCAAAGGGCTGTAATTTTTTTCACTTGGTTGGACCCCTTCCAACCCTATAAAAAAGGCCAGTTTCGGCGGTGTAACCTTTACTAAACTAGATGAGACTGGGGGAGGAGCCTCCAATGAACTTTCTGAATTTGGCCAACAGTTTGGTGTAATCTAACCACCTGAACTCAATTTGTTTGACCGATCATTATTAGAAGTATTACCCTGATTTTTTTGAATCAACTGGAAATTGACCAGGGTCTTTTGGTCGATAATTGTATTATTATCCTCCAAACCACTCTTATTAATATATTGAGCTTTTGATTGTCTGATATCGCCCCCCTCATGAGTGGTAGGGGGAGAATAAGGTTGTAAAAACTGGCCATGGACTCAGTTAATGGTGACTCCAGAAGCAAGGGATTTGATAGGGTACTTATCTACTCACTTGTATGTGACTGAAAATAGACCTTCCCAGATAGAACTGAGCTTCTCACTTCTAGGAGTAATGCAGTTTTGATGATACAATACCAAGTCAGCTACTTGGAAGGAAGGGAGAGGGTCCATGGAGCTCATCTGCTGCTTCACCTTTTTTTGTGAAAGTCTTGCCAAGTTAGTCATAGCTTCCACTTGTAGTTGGATGATGTATTGGTCCAAATTCTTCATGGCTTTCTCTGGGTCAGTTTTTCAGTGTAAATATTTTTTTATAGTAGAGCAGGTATACCAGGTTCTCAGCCATACAACACACATAAAGGGTACATCTTTAGGATGTGATGGTAACTAGTTTGGTAGGCCATGAGGGCACTGAGTAAGTAAAAATCCCAGTGGAGAGGGTCTGAATTGGCCATTTTGCGGATAAAGACCAGGGTTCCATTAATTCTTTTACAGCACCATTTGTGGATGTGTTATAAGGGGCTGAGAAGAGTCGTTGTACTTCCGTGGAGGTGGCAAGGAGATTCACCATCTGGGAGGTGCTTATTTTCAGTTATCACGTAGGAGAACCTGGGGCACTTATGCCGGGTAAAGATGTATTGGTGTAAGAAGGTGGCCGTGGCTTTAGACGTCTGAGCGGGGAGAGCTACAGCATCAACCCATTTAGTGAAATGATTAGTACCAACTAAGATATAGCGATTGCCACCTGTGGTCTAAAGGAGAGGACCTACCACATCCAAAATTATGGATTGAAAGGATTGTTGAGGCGTCATAGGTTGATAAAGATATTGGGCCTTGAAGCAGGATTGTTTTTTAAAGGTCAGGCATGCATCCAAGACTTCAGTTATGGTTCCAAGATATCCACAAGAAGTACCGCTCTTTCATTAACTCATATGTTTTGTGTACTCCGCCATTCCCCATGATAGTGTGAGACTCCAAGGTGACAGGAACTCACTCTGACGGCCGGAGATAGGGCAACCAATTTACTCCTACTTTTTTATATAACTTCCCATTTTCCACTTTGGTGTTTGGGAGTGTTGAGCTTACATTTTTTGTACTGGTTCATCTTCATCAGCCCATGCATTTGGAGTCATGAGGAGATCATGTAGCCTCTAAGCTTCACTATTGTCTAAGTGAAGAACGAACAGCCATGGTAACCCATCTACATTCATGTGGCATGTTCCTGCCCAATGCTCAGTCATATCATAATGCTGGAACTTCAGAGCCCAGCGAGCCAACTGCCCCTTGGGGTCCTTCATATTCTGCAACCACTTTGAGAGAGTCGTGGTCTGTGATCACTTTGAAGGGAGTTCTATATAGGAATGGGTGGTAGTGTTTGACAGCGAATAGAACAGCCAAGCACTCCTTCTACGTGATGCTGTAGTTTTACTAAGCTTTTATTAGCATTTTTCTAAAGTAAGACATGGGATGATCACCCCATGTTTATTCAATTAAGCCAATATAGCTCCAACAGCGTAGTCAGAAGCATTTGAGAACAACATGAAGGGTTTGTTGTAGTCAGGGTGGCGTAGTATCAGCTTTTTTTGCAATAGTTCCTTCAGAGTCTAAAATGCGGCCTTTTGTTCAGCACTCCAATGGAAGGGGGAGTTCTTATCCAGGAGGCGGACAAGGGGCTCACTGAGCTGGGCGAATTTATTGGGTAAATTGATGTTAGTACCCATCATGCCCTAGAATACCTGGATGTCATAAGGGTTTTGGGCACAGGCATTTTGGATATTGCTTCAACTTTATTTTGTAGTAGATGTTCCATCTTGTGAGATAGCGTGTCCAAGAAAATCCAACTTCCCTTAAAATAATGTGCATTTGGAGAGCTTTAGTTTGATGTTAGCTTCCCGCAAGAGTTGAAACTCCCTTTTGGATGTGCGAGGTGTTCATTGAACGCCTTAGAGAAAACTATGATGTCATCAAGATAGATAATAACGCTTCTCAGTTTGATATCTTGGAAAATGTGATACATTGCCTTTTGGAAAGTGGCGGGCGCGTTGCACAACCCTTGTGGTAGTTAAGTAGGATGGAAAGACCCTCCATGCAAATAAGAGCACATTTCTCCTAGTCTTGTGGAGAAAGGTCCATTTGCCAAGAAACGCTAGCCAAGTCCATGGATGAAAAGAACTTGGACACAGTAAGTTGGGACATAGCATAATCAATGTGAGGGATAAGGTAATTATCCTCCTTGGTGAGATGCTTTAATTTGCAGTAGTCCATCACTACCAAATGACCTCCATTTTTCTTCTTGTTAGTAAGAGCGGGGATGAACAAGGGCTTTGTGATGGCACCAACAATCCAGCATCCAGCAGCTGTTTGAGCTCCGTCCGCATCTGTAGCTCCTCAAGCTTTGATTTGTTTAAGGGTTTAGAGCGAATGGGTTTAGCATCCCTACCGTCAATTTTATGCGTCCACCCCTTCTTGTGCCCATAGTCATTGTCAGATTTGGCGATAATGTCGTTTTAAGCCTCAAGTAGGGTGTGGACTTTATACTTCTAATCTTGGGTTAGTTCATCGGAGGTATGAACAGTAGGCAATGTACAGAATGATTGGTCTGCGGGTAAACCTAAATCAGCTATAGACCCAAACAGTGGACTTGATTAATGTCCTCAATAGGTATCAGCAGACCTCTTCCAATCTCCTGAAGCTTTTTTACCACCATATCCTTCTTTGTGAGATTACCTAGTAGGAGGTTAATAGGCCGATGAGAGGCAGGGTCTAACACCTGGAAAAACTCTGGGCTCTAAAGGACTAACTTCATCGATGCTAATTAGGTGCAGCAGGCTTATGTGAGGAATTTGCATGGTACTCTTCATGTCAGCTACCATTTGTTCCCCAGCCTTAATGACCACCTCTTCAGAAGAATAGAAAGGGATACCCTCCAGAGCGTCCACTGATGTAGGCAACATTTTAGTATGCCTGCCTGTCGAGGTGTAATGCAGGGATAAAGCGGAGAAAGGATATTCAACTGTGCAAAAATATTCTTTTTATTGAGCTCATCACTAGTCAGAATCATAGGAACCTATTAGTTAGGGAGAGATATCCCTGCTTTAAATTTATAACAACTTCATATTAGAGCATAAATTGGGTTCCAATGAGTAAATAATAGGTATTATTGGTCAAAGCCACTGCTGGAGCCAACAAGAGAAGCTTCCCAAAATGTCTCGGGCAGGGAAGAGTATACCCTTATGGTGTGATTGTTTGGGCATGCAGTTCCAACCTCTTGAGTGTAGTTGAGGTCAGGGGCCAGCTTAGTTTTTTTAATGAGATTGGTTAACATAACTTTCACTGGGAACCCAGTGTCAAGGATAGCTTTAACACGCACTCCATTTATGATGATCTCCACCTTAGTTAAAGTACTACCCAAGGTGGGGGGAAAAGCGAGGAACTCTTTTTAATAGAAAGTGGAGGCAAGTCGTTTGGAAGCTTCAAAGTATTTTTCCTGGATAGTCTGCAGGGTATGAACACACTGAGTAGATCAGAGAAATGTGACAATGAGCTGGTCAGCATCACTGGTAGTGTCAATAATCTTGAGACCCCTCAACACTTGCCAAAGATAAGTTTGATGAGAAATCTTAGCCCAATTCACTCTCTCCAGGTTTAATCAATCAGGTACTTCAACTTCACCTGGGGTTCCTAAAACATAATGGTCCATATTTTCACCATCCCCATCATTATCATCATCATAGGGGTTATCAATGCAGGTTAGGGAGGCCATAGGGGATGAGGTAGCTTCAGGACTTCCCTTATGGCATGATAGGTCTTGGGGTTACTCCTCCACCTTATTAACTTTTGGGGGAGGCTTTGGAATTGTCACAGCTCGATTTTTGACCTTCAAAGTAGGGGGTATTTGCTGCCTCATGGAGACAGATTTCAGACTAGAGCTAGATGAATGAGAGGATGTAAAATATAGCGCCGTGGAAGTGAATTCTTTAACTTCAACAGTTTTGATCGTTCAGTGGCTTTATGCTTCTTTAAAACAGGCGGTTTAGCCTTTGTGACTTGGTCATTTAACCCATTGTTAGTGGCAGCGATTAGAGACCCAAGAAAGGGGTTTAGGATTTGGAGCCAGCTTTGGGACCACTTGGGAAGGCTGCTCTGAAGAAGAAGATGAGCAAGGAAAAGGGACGACTGCTTTCACCAACTGAGTGTTTGAACTGAAGATGAAGGAACACTGCCCCATAACAAACAATACCATCTGACTATCTTTATGGGAAGAAGAAGCATTTTCTGATGAAAATCCGTAGGAGCAGGTTTCAGAGGGAAACAGCCAATGTAGATGCTAAATTGTTCGGCGTAGATGCTTGGATCAAAGATCCTTGTGTAGGGTCAAGCTCATAGATATCAGCAACCGCTAATAAAGCCTCTTTGATATCTTGTACAGTTTTGAAAATGCGCTTTGTGGAAGAGAGATGCATCGCCATAGAGTGATGAGATGCCAAGCCAGCCAAGGTATCCGCAATACATTGTTGAGAGGGAGCATCTAGGCAAGCAACAGAGGTTGTGATTTATTATAGAAGAGCTCAACAAAAGAGGTGATCTATTCTTCCTTTTGCAGACTAAGGCACATAAAAGCCTGTTTTTGTCGCTGCAAGCTTTGTTTGGAACCAGATCCTTCAAGAAGCGCTTACTTAACTTCTGCTAAAGTGCTGAGGTTGACCATGATGGGGACTATTCTTTCTTGAGCTATTCATTAAAGCAGGGAATAATGTACTTGTTTTTTATGGTCAGTTGCTCCTTCCATGACAGATTCATAAACATAGAGGAAAGAGGCAATACTACCCTCATCAGGTGTGAACTTGTCTCAAAGAGGGGGCTTTAAATTAGGGCATTTCAATGAGTGCTGCAAAAGCCTTTTAAGCCGTGACAAAGCACTGGAGAGCTGTTGTTCCATAATAGCTAGCTTAGGGTTAATATCAGCGAAAAGGCTAGAAGAGTTACCACCCCCAAAAACCTTCATTATTTAACGTTTTTTGGTGTACAGGTCCTCTTGTAGTGAGCACCACTTGTTGGTTTTTTGGTTGGGAAAAAGCTTGCTGGTATTTTTATCTCAATAATAATATAATTGAGGGGCATTTTCAAACCACTTATATGAAATAAATTAAACTAATAATTACTAAAGAGGGTTAATTTAAAGATTTTTATTAGGCACCATGCGGGAGTAAAAGAGAGAACCTACTTAATAAGTTGATAGTACTATCTAAAACGTCGAGGCTTGATGTTCAGATAGCTTAGTAAATTCCAAATTAGGTAATATGAGCCATCAACATATCAGATTTATCAAACTCGCCTCGTTTGGGCGGAATGGCTGATTGAGGGTCAGGAGCAGGAAGGACTAGTCCATTATTTAATTTTTTTATAAATTTGATCCAATCATAGAGCTGGAAAGATTTTTCATTTGGTTGGAACCCCTTCCAACCCTATAAAAGGGGCCAGTTTCCGCGGTGTAACCTGTACTAAACTAGACAGGTTGGGGGATGAGATTCAATGAACTTTTTTTGAATTTGGCCAACAGTTTGTTGTAATCTAACCGCCTGAACTCGATTTGTTAGCGTAATCATTATTAGAAGTGTTACCCTAATTTGTGGGGTTCCACTGGGAATTGACCAGGGTCTTTTGGTTGATATTTGATTGTTTTCCTTCAAACCACTCTTATTAATATATTGGACATGTAATTGTCTGACATCTGCTTTGAAATCACATAAAATTTCCCAGGCATGCCAAGTATTGTTGCAGTGCTTTCATGCTGCCTCAGCAGTTATTATGCTTACTCTAGTGGAAGAGGGTCACCTGGAGAGCAACGTCCCTGCTTCAAGTTATAGCCCTGCTTGGTTACTAAATGGTCTGAAATGTGCGACCACTTGAACACACTGATAAGAGAACACCACCAACGTGTTAGTGTTCAATACAAAGCCAAAAATGTTATGGTGGTGATATGTGCTCTGCATTTCTTCCGCAATCTTTTTCTTCTCTAAACAAAACATGGCCTGTACACAGGTAGGCGGTTGAACAAATCAAAGATAAGCTGGAGGATGTGTCTTCCAATATTCAAAAGTTTTCTCTGAGCTATACAGGTCTGACCTTGTTTTGTCTTCTGAAGTTGACTATTTCTCTGATAGTGCACATATCTGCACCAACACTTATTGCCCAAATCTAGTCAATTTAATATCTCAAGACAAACTCTGGTTTGCTGTTTGCTGTGCATTACACAGGAAATGCCCAGGCTTGATGGTATTGCTTATAAATTTTCTAAGAATTTTTAATGATATCCAACCTACTGCTAGCCTCTATGAATAAATTACTGTTGGAGAAATGTCACCGTCCTGGTTGACAAGAGGCAAATATGGTAACCTTTTGAAAGGGGCTAAACTGGATTTAACAAACTGGAGCCTTATCTCTCCTACTAACATTAAAAAAACTCTTTAATAAAATTATAACTAAGTGATTTTGGGAAGTTGCCTTTATAGTATATCCCCTGCAAAAATTTGGCTTTTCACCTAGAAGATTAATATGTGAAAACGTTTATGCAGACACAAACATCTGCCAATCTCCTGCTACTCGTGAGCTAATATTCTTGGATCAGCAGAAATGCTTATGATCGTGCCAACTAGACTTACTTTAGGTCTTGCTTCCATAAGTTTTAGCTTCCAACTCGTTTTATCATTTTTGGGTAATATTGCTTATTAAAACATACAAAATGACAGTATGTGAATCAGGTTTTCCAACTGATTTATTCTATACAAAAAGGTCTCTGTCAGGGTGACCCTTGAGCTCTTTCATAAAACTTTAGTCTTGATCCACTAAACCATAATGCAATGCCCAATTTGATGGTGTTCAAGTGTAAGGCCAGGCGCCAGTAAGAATGCTAGCGTCTGCTGATGGTTGTGTAATTGGAGTCTCTAATAACCATAATGCACGCGTCCTAGAAACTACCATTAATTAGTGCTCCAGGGTTAAAGATGCAGACCTCAATGCCAAGAAGACCAAGATCATCCATCTTGGTGGATAACAATCTCAATGGTAACCTGCCACTGCTGATCAGCAGCATATTTCAGCTGTGCGGCCCATTTTTTTCTTACCAAGACTCTCATCTCTTATCTCCCCTCTTGTGCTCCCATTTAATTTTCAGGCCCACTATGGGTCCAGTTCGCCAACTAGGAGTATGTCTGGAAGTTGGAGGCTACGCCACTTCGTTAATGAAAACCATATTTTAGAAAAAGTAACTAAGCGCATCACCTCCCACAGAGGCCAGCAAACTAGCTTGACGTGCCAGGTAGTGGTTGACAACTCACTACTTCTGTCAATTGTTTAATTTGCTGAGTACACTATTGCTTTTTCACCCTCCTTAATTTCAACACTCTATGCACTCATACAAGGGTGGCTATGACCAGACCGCACACCACCAGTGCGTCTGTACGTCCTGTTTGGCTCACGCCATAGTGAAGGTGTGGGACTGATCAACTACTTAGACCATGCCTCCAATATACTTTGCTTTTGGATTGCCCAAGTAACTAACTCCGCACTCCCTACCCAGCACTAGTATCTCATGGCAGAGTCCAACTTTGCCCGTGCGCTTTGCCTTTGCAACCCAGACCACGCTTAATTCTCTTCTCAACTACCTGGCTTTACACCCCTCTTCTGCGGGTCCTCAAGGGGTCATGGCAATTTAGGCGGATTCTTTTGACCATGCGGAGTGCAGAATGGAGGATCAACATCAGTGGCCACACTTCCCAGAGAGGTCTCCCTACACCCCTTTATACCCAAGCAGTTTTTAGGAAAGTTGTTATATACAATCATACCTCACCGTCATCATACCATAGCCCACGCTAAATATCTCAACATTATGGACATCCCTTACTCTTTGGCCACACAGTAGGCCACTTGGAGGTATGCCTTCCATCCTTTATTGCAGCCCATTTTTAAGCTCATGTATGGAGATGACTAAAAAAGGTTTCCCGCACTGCTGAGTGGCCCAACGCCTCTCAGTCTTCATATGCAGTGTGTGGCCAATATGGATATTAGTTCACCATCTGGAAGATTTCTCGCCACCTCAGGCAATTCAGCATAAAGTTATCCATCTCTTCCACAATAATACAATACAGACTTTCATCCTGTCCAAAAACATCTTCACTTTTACCATGTATTCCGCCATTCAGCATTCTTTTCGTGCCTTAGTTGTAACAAATGCTTTGTGGATGATATATACTATTTTCTTGAACTCTCTTGCTGGTAAAACTCACACCCTTTGGAAGCCGTTCATCACTTTCATTCTCATCTAAAAGGCCACTTCTAAACCTGGTTGTTTGGCCCTCTGCCATCACGCCAACGCCGGTTGGTTTCCTCCTGGTTCCCTATCTGGTTCCTCATTTTGAACCCTTTCCTTCAGCCGTGTTCTGTATTGGCACAGGGATTCCCTGTTCCCTTCCATATTCCTACCACTGGCAGTACCGATATCAACAGGATGTAGCTATGGCGCCTATAGTGTGACTTTCAAGTGTCTTTGTAAATCTTTGTAGTCCTTTACTGGAAGTGTCCATCCCATGGTTGGCCTTCCTCATAATTAAAATTAAAAAGGATAAAAATTATAGTTGGCTGGTGGAGACAACTATACCCAGGCGTTTTAATATTATTATCCATTGTGAATAGAGAAACGATGCTTTTGTAATGTCAGATGTAAATAATCATGGGTTTGATTACAAAATTCATATATATATACACTGATTGTGGGAGACCCACCTGATGAAGGGCAAAGAACTTTTATAAACATTGTAAAATAGACAAACTGATTGACGTGCTTCTAAAAGGCGTTCTAAACCTTTGATCAATTTCCATAAATATGGCTGTGCTCTGAAAGCTTAAAAATAAAGCCAGCCACACTAGGAGAAAGTTGACACAAAAATTTGGCGCTTTAAAGGGGAAAACGAGGGCTTTTTAAAGAGATATTGATAGAAGCTTCAAAATTAATCAAGACTAGTGCTTTATGTATTCCAGAAGCCCTTTTAGGGTTGGGTTTGGAATAGTAAAGGAGGGTCTTCAGGGGTCCAAAACCATTAGGTACATGAAGTAAGAGTAGGAACCCTCCAGTTGGCTACATTGAGGAAAAAGCTGAGATTTACAATAATTGAATCTAACGAAAACATAGTGGTGAGAAGTAAATAGCCATGAAAATTGGCTTATACTCATATAACGCTCAGAGAGAGCCTACACAAAAATTATTTGATTCATATATAATATAAAGTTGGTCAAACAATGTAAGAAAAGTATTTAAAATTATCCTGTTCCCAGAGAGAGTATGGGGATTTAAAACTAGAGGACCATGGAACATACACTAAAACTAAGGAAGCAAAACACCACAGATAGTGCAAATGCCAAAATGGACCAAAGTTAGTATGTACAGCTTATAAAGAACGCCATATAGTCTAAGAAATCCACAACTTGGTTAGAATCTAGCGAGAAGATCATGACTAATTGGAAATTGGGTCCAGATTTTGCGGTGATTCAATACAAAGTGGCCAATACTCCACCAGCGGCTTTTTTAGAATCAGTATGTAAATTTAAAGTAGATATTAAACTATGAAGTTCATATCTTTCAAGAAGGTCCGTGGTAAGGCCAGACCAAGGATTCATTTGATACAATCTAATTATAAATTTTAATAAAGTAAATTGACCAACAAAGAAGTTGATCTAGCAAAAAGACTATAAAGGAGTTTTGGGGGATGAAAACTGTTCGTTTAGTTGTGGCACTACGCCAATTTTAGACTAATGAGGCAAGATTACCATTACCAGTAGTGCTAATTGGTGAAGATATTCAACTTGAGCTCTAGTTTGAAGTCAAAATTGTCCATTTTGGTTGATAATACCTATATTTTATTCAATTTTTTATCTTTAAATGAAAAATGTAATGATCTTTTTTTTTGGTAATATAACGTGAAATCTTATAAGCCATAGTTGAACATTTGAAAATGAATCACGCGACTCCTTGGCACCAACCTGGTCATGTTTGGCTCTTACCCAGCGTTGATCCAAGGTATGTTTCAAATCAGGAAGTTAGCCAACTTGGCACCCTTAGCCTTAGATATTCCATAACATTCCTTGGATTACACCAGTAAGCATATCATAAGTTATGGCTACAAGAGCCCAACCAAGAGCACTCCTGGTTGAAAAAAATATCTTGAAAACCCCAAGTGAATGTAATTTACAATAAAATATGAACAAAAAAACGGTTTAACAAAAATGGTACATATTTGGCTTTTAACTTGCTAACTTTTTATTGCCAACGCAGGATCAGATGTCCAAAACTTAAGTTAAAATATTATACAAAAATTAATTGTCTGAGAATTGCGCTAGCTCATTTCCAGGCATTTGAATTTTACTAATCCCTTGTCCTCATTACCTAGGGAAAGTAATAACAACCTGCACATTTTAGCAGTTGGGTTGTTTTTTCCAAGTTTTATACTAAAAGAAATTCACAAAGTTCTTGTAATCTAACGGTAAACATTTAAATTCATTTTTTAACAAATAACTAATAAGTGAAATAAAGGAGCCACACTTTTGATATTGATGTTGGCTACATTTCTTTCTCTTTTTATTTTATGCTTTTTTTAATTATTAAAAGTACGCAAAAAACCCAAAGGCAGCTACCATGCACCAAACATGCACCAAACATGCAACACTTTACTCATACTCTCAAATTTGGAAGTAACTCTGACATTTGCCCCAATCTTATCAGAATAGAGGTATCTTGTGGCCTGAGGCTATTGTCATGGGTGCTTGTGCACCCACAACGGGAGCAACATTATTCCTTAAAAGCCAGTTCTCTTTAAACTGAGATTAGTTAGCAATTTATAACAATATCTATAAGTAGTGTACTTCCTTGGGAATCATCCTAAAGCTATATCATTCTGTACTTCCTTTTAGGAAAGATGAGTTTCACTGCCCTCCTGCTAAGCCCCTCCTGAAAAAGATAGAAGTGGACCAATCTGTAGATGAGCACTGAGCAATATATGCTACCCTTGGAAACCCTTCCCTCTCTCATACTAGCCCCTTACTCTTACTACTGATGTAAGCTTAACAAAGATTGCCTCAATCTGCAGAAAAATATTAAACCATTGATAATATCCCCATACAGATCAAATTTCCATATGTCTCCCTCACAATCAATTACTTGTAGCCACCACTTCCTATAGCGATATCCCCTAACATATGCTCTCAAAATTCTGAGCTCATCTGTGAACACAACGGGTCCTGAAGACTATAAGTCATCTTAGCAGCCCACCAGCCTTAGCCTTCCTTCTTAAGTAAGTCTTTAAAGTTGGCTAAACTATTCTCATACTGGCATGTAACCAACCTTTGGACCACAAACTGACCTGTATGACCCATCCATTAAAACCTAAGGACCCATTCCATTTCTTTAATTTAATTTTTCCATATCTTATTTTTAATTTAAAATAGCTCCTTGTCAGGGTTTCAGCTAACAGGGATGCACTTTCACCTGAGCCCTTAGAAAACTATTCTGAAGCCTTAAAATTTCTCACGTGCAAAATAATTGGCAGGCCCACTCCAACTTCTCCCGCGCCCTGAGCCTCACCAATCCTTCCCACCCACACTCTCTGTTAAAGTACCTTGCCTCACATCCTTCAGCAGCAGGCCCACATGGGACGTCGCCCCACTTCAAAAGGATCCTCCTCTCCATGCGGAGCGCTGAGTGAAGAATTTGCATCTGTGGGCACACCGCCCAGTGGGGGCGTCCCTCTCCTCAGTTCACCCATGAGGTACAGGGACTTCCCATTCTGAATGGAGTGATACCCAAGCGACCCCATACCTTGTCCAGTGTGGATTACCTGTACATGATGGACATCTTCTACCCCCTTGATACACAGAAAGCTATTTGGAAGTACGCCCACCATCCTCTTCTGCAACTGAATATTCGTTCCCATGTGTGGCACTGCTTAAGATGGGTATACCATACTGCCGAATGCTTTAACGCTTTGCACTCATCCTGTGTCATGTGTGGCCAGTACTGAACGCTGTTTCACAACTGGAAAAGTGCCCTCCATCTAAAGCAATATGGCGTGAGGTGCAACGTCTTCTTCACCAGGATCAGACACAGCCATTCAGTCTGTCTAATGACATGTTTGCTTTATCCATGACCTCCCCTCTTCCGCCCTCCCTCCATGCCTTGGTGGTCACAATTGCTATGTGGACTATCCACACGATTGTCTTGGATGCCATATCAGGCTCCACCCCCACCCTCCAAGAAGCTGTACGCCAGTTCCAGTCGCACTTAGTAGACCACTTTCAAGCATAGATGTTTGGGTACCTCCCACCACATCACCGCCAGTTGGTCTCATCCTGGTTCCCATTTTGGTTTGTCATTTCTGACCCCTTCTTACATATGTGCTCAATAGTGGTGCAAGCCCCTGCACACATGACCCCCTCCCTCTCTTGGCGTTCCCACTGGAAACTGGAGATAGCATTAGCTTCTCTGTGGTGCCTTCATCTCAAAGAAGTTTCAGTTTTTAGTGTCTTATTGGAAGTGTCTGTCCCCTGTTTGGCCTTCCCTGAATAACTTTAGCAAAATAATTGGCAATTTCAGCCCATAGTTTAGACCTTAAATTAAGGCCTAGGTAGCCCTATTCAAGACCCTTAAGATAGATGAAGCACCTTTCCTCACGGGTAGTAACAGGCCTATTGCATTTGATTTATTTATAGTAAACTTCAACAAACCTTAGATAAACTAGAATCCTTTTATGTTTAGTTTACTTCACGAGTGCCTTTCACTTTTTTGACAGCAAAATCTATTTAGATAAAATAAGTTAATAAAGTAAAACCTAAATCAGAAATTCTTCACTAAACTTCAGATGCATTTTGGTGCAGTAACTTTGCTTTTACCTCCAAAGTAACTAATTACACACCCTCCTCCTCATGAAGCACCCTAGTGTCTATAATTCCAGTTCATTACCAGGTCTTAATAGAACTTTAGGAATGAAATTGTAAATATCTAAAGTTTATTTTTCCCACATACCCTTTCCATCACAATGCTTACCAAGCTAGATTGTCAGTTATGCTTCTAATTGTGAGAAGAAAGGGCTTTAGATCAGGGTGTGCAGAACCAGTCAATGGCCCAGAAAGCCATTAGCATAGCTCTTTAATGGTGATTAAGTATAGAGATCTGTGGTTAAATTGGGGCATATAATGGTTAACAGGGGTACTAAATGCCTCCATCACAGATAAAAGCTCTGTAATGGGGGCAAAAGATTAGTTTTCAGGTATAACAACCATGTGTGAGAGGCTCATAATGGATGACAATTCACCGGGGATCTACAGTTGGTGTCAGTGATAGAATTAGACACAGTCATACTACCAAATTAAGTTTTTTTTAACAAAATCAGATTCAAGTTTGTCTTTGTTATCATCTCAATTTGCTGATGGATGATGAATGAGCGGATAATTATAATAGGTCCATGGACAACGTGGTCAATAGGGGAATTCATCACTATGTTTTTATGGACAGGCAACATAGTAAAGGGCAGCGGTATCTGTGGAGAAAAACATAAAAAGTAATCATTTTATAGGTTTTTTTTATAATAAATTATATTAAAGTTTGAATTCATAACTAAACCTATGAGGGCTGCCTTATATATACTTAGAGGGCGGAATATGGCAATGGCTTGACGATGAACCTAGGCATGATAGCAGATGTTTATTGGTTAGATCCAACCAAGCTCCTAAAAAAATTTTAGGGACTTGGTTGGATCATGAAACCAGAGTTTAAATCATCAGATTAACAGTGATGCAACCAAGAAACTTTGGAGCTCTGTAAAATGTGAGGAATCCTCGGATTTACCAGATTTTAATAGAATTGATGTTTAATAATAAGTAGGTGCTTATGAGGCTTTTGTTTACTTTAAAATCAATTCTGAGCTCGCTTGGGAAACTCAAATGGGCGTAATAGGATTCAAAGGGTATGGTATACCCAAGCTAGGGATATTTCAATAGGTTTAACTTTAAATAGCGCTTTGGAGGGATGGATAAGGTTGATGACTACTGGGGAGGAAGGCTTTTAGAGGTGCGTTTTTTCCTGGGCGACCTCTTTGTATAACCTTATTAATCTTATACATATTAGTAGATGTTGAGAGAGAAGGTAGGTGTTCAAGATCTATGATGGGGTTCACTGTGACCTATCGCTCATCTACTACATGAGTGAGATCATATTTTTGCACCATGGGATGGACTTGGGGCTTGGGCCCCTCTTTGATCTTAATGTATGGAAGTATACGCTTAGGTGGAATTTGTTGCCCCTCCAGACTTACATAGACCTGCGGTTGCTCCACTTTATTAATATGAATGAATATGGGAACTTTGGGTTTTTTTCTCAACACTTACTTCCATCACGTTTTCCCTAGAGCTCCACTTACGTCGTTTTATGATAGATGCACATTTGACACTTAGGACCTATCTTGGGTGCTTGAGCATCCAAGATTAGTGAGCACTAACTTTCATCGCCATATTTAATAACATAATTGTCACAGATACCGCAAATGAATATTGGTGTTGAGAAACAAACTTCTAAGCCCTGAGGACTAATCTTTCATATGGATCGCTCCTAGTACCCCTTTAGAACCAAGGATTTTCTTAAGTCTCATTTTAGTCCTTTAGCCCATAAGGCTTACCTTGCCTCTGTTGGAAGAGCCTTTGGTCACTGCCTTTCCCCTTAGAGACCCTACTTCCTGTCTTCCCTTTATACATCTAATCTTTAGAAAAGATAAATAGGATTTTCAGAAAGGCAATCCAGTTTAGGGGGAGCCATATAGTTCTAGGAGGCCAATTGGCTCATGATCATCCATCCAAAATTTAGGCTTAAAAGGAAAAACTTATGCATGTATATCAATTAGATTATCCAACTCGCCAATAATAGTTGCTGCCTCAAATCTCCCAAAAAATTTAAAAATTACTCTAGATGGCCCCATAATCCAAAGGGTCCCTGTGACACCAAACTTTTTGATTTGAATGCCTCCTAAATCAGATAATCTAGTTCAGACATATAGAATACCCAAAATATTTATATCTGACTCGCCTTAGATCAGTCTAACTGTTTATACAGTGTTGATTGCTTCACAATTTAATCCTGAAGGTCGATAGACGCAAATTTCATTAAATGAACCAAGTCCCTTTAAATATTTAGGAGTTTTGCCTGCCCAATTAATGATTATTTCTTGGCATGCCTTGATTTACCATCACCATATTTTTTACCACCCTCAATATCTAGAGATTGGCAGCCCCTCCTAGGGTATGCTGCCATTTTATTCTATTATATGCATCTCCTAAAATAAAACAAATTTTTACCATTGCTCCTTTACCCATTGTTGTTCATTTACTCCACCATAGTTTAACTACGCTTTCCAAGTAAAAAACTGGGTGTCAAATGTCTTACTATCAACTATGCTGCCCACCTCTTGGACTGGGTGCCTTGATCAGCTGAGTAACAATATGCTTGGATGATGATATCATCCAAGTCTACAATCAGATTTTACATAAGCAATTTGTTATCAAAAATATGAGCTCTGCAAATCCAACTAAAGCAATAGTCCGCTGATTCCATGAGGAGCTGTCCCCTCTCTTCCTCTATCACCCTTGGAGGTTGCCCAAGACCTTCAGTTGCTCCCATTACATTCATTTGGCTTGCAGTGGGCCTTTGGAACGTATTTGAGCTGATACTTTTTTCTAAAACCCTAACATTTATTTTTTTAGAATCATCTCAAGACTGTGTTATTTAATTTCAGGACTATTCTTTGGGTCCTGACTAACTCAGACTAAAATTTCATCCTTCCCATACAACATCTTCCATGATAAAATTTAGTCAAGAAATTTAGACTAAAGATCTCTCTGGAGAGCCTCTAAGACTATAAAATATTACTTTTAAAGCTATTGATAGTAAGCAGGTTGTGGCCTTAGCTGTTAAGAAGGAGACTCATAATTCTCAACATCATATAACTTAACCCAAAAATCTTTGAATTAACGAATTATGAGGTAATTAAAAATGGCCAAGTTTATAAAACTTCAACTTTTTATAGAAAAATAAATTTTAATCTGGATAAATACTGAGACTAATTAGATTCTCAGAATTAACTCGCTTAATCTGAAACCTCAAAACCTTTCTAATTTAAGGATATAAGACTGAAGGGCAAAGATGAAATTATTTTACTTTTTAATATTGTCCCTTTTAGTCAGAGTTTGTTACAATAATCAATTATGTTTTTTCAATGCATAGGCCATATAAGAAGATTTTGGTACAGATAAATCATCTTTAAATCTTATTAAATATCTTTACCAATATCAGCAACTATGTAGCGCAATCATCAACTTTTGAACTCTACCAAAAACCTTTAGAACTTAGGTTCTCCAAATTATTGTTCTTTCCCATTTTGTTTCTATTTTGTTTTTCTCTTACCTTATAAATTGTATATTTCTTTAAATAAAGCTTAAAACTCATTTTTAACTCATTTTTATACTTTGAATTTCTTTTTTTCATACCTGAAGAGTCTATAACAAAGTCTGCTAAAATCCTATTTCACTTGCAATATTCTTGAAAAGTGCTGAACAATCTTTGCATTTCTTTTGATGCTATTTGTATGTATAAGTAAATGTTGTAAATTTTTGTTATAGTATTCACCTATTTAGTTAATCTTATAAATTCCTGCCCTTCTCATAGTATTACAAGCCTCTAAAAATATTGAAACCCAGATTTCATGCAGTATCTGCTAATACATGTCCCACGCCTACTCCTACACAGGAAGCAACCTTAAAGCTCAGGATCTACCATATGCTGTCCTCTTTGAGATTCCACCTTGAGACTCAGAAGAAGTATTATCTGATTACATACTGCACAAGATACTCCTTTAGATTTCTTAAGAGGCTCACCGATGGTTGCTCATGTTAGTGAGACAAAAAACCCTTTTAGAGTAACATTCTGTTCTAGAAGCATTTTTAAAACATCGCACAACCCCCTTCCTACTCACAAGGACTATGGTTCTTTTGTCTGACTTTCCCAGAGTAACCTCCCACTTTTGTGAATACTTGCGGTTATTTCAAAGAGAAGTCCTAAAAGTGTAACTTAATTGAACATCTGTCAATAGACCTCCTAAATAAGTCTCAATAATAACATATTCTCTGCTATTTTAGGAAAGTCAAGTATTATTTTTGCTGAAAAATTTTCAGGTTTTTGGCTACGCTTTTCCAGGAAAACTCTCTAGGCCCCTAAATGTATTAGTAAGTTTCAGGTGTTGAAGCTTAGCCTTTAACCATGGTTGAGATCATTCAAATCAGTAGTCACTTAACAAAGCGCAACCAGAGTCATTAGCACTATTTTAACTTATCTCAATAAAGTATATTGATTTTACAGATTCCTCTCGCATGAATTTTAAATATTCCTAATTTCTTTACAAAGGCGAATATTTTAAACCAGCAGTAAGATCTGAGGCGGTAATGACTAAAACTTGCTTCATAGAGGAGGGAAACCTACCATTTTCCCTGTACAGTATCACACCACAAAACAACCCTCACTTTTGGCCTCAAGCATAGAGGAGATTTAAAAACTCACTTTCGTTGTTTTAGAGAAACCACGTCACTCTATAATAAAATTTCCTTTAACGCTCTTAAATTCAGGTCCTCCAATGTAATAGAAATCCTAAACAGCTGATCCAGCTCTTCAATAGTGACTTTTTTGAATCCTCCAAAAACCTTCCCTATTATCAGTGATTATTTTTAATAAAATAATGGTAGATCAGAAGCCTTCAACTATTTTACCCTACAAAAATCTTGACTTATTTTATAGGCGTTATTGGAGATGATAGACCTTCCACCTTCTGAATCCTAGCAGCAACTTTATTTTAATCTTTAGATCCTACAGAAAGCTCTGAGTACCATAAGGGTGCACTCTTTTGAATCCTTAAATGACTATATTGACTATTCTCCTCCCAAAAATATAGATATAGCCTTTCTTCTTTCATGCTTCAGTATATAAACCTTCAGTTGATTATTTTTTTGACTATCTTTTCATATGTTGGTCAGAGCTATCAATCCATTATAATGGTTAACAATGGTACCAACTAATTTTTTATTTGTCAGGATCTATAAGAAAGCTATCATTATCTCTTGGTTCAGGATAACTATATAAAGGTGGTGAGTCCCAATCAATTCCCTGCTAAAATTTGACAACCCCTGTACCCTTTCAAGATGGTGAAGGATACTTTATGAATACCTTTATAATTATCATTCAACCTCAAAGCCTGTTTTTTAATGTAGTTTGATGGAGACACTTTCACATCAACATGGAACTCAAGGGAAGATATAAACCCGCAAAATTAACAGAGAAAGCTAATTCTACAATCCAGTGTTTTAATAAAAGCTACATGACATCCCAACCAACTTAGTGTCTCTCATCTAGATTTATTATGGCTTATAAATAAACTACCACAACACATCTGAGGTCCATTAGCCTTCATGATTGCTTTGCAAACTGTGAGGACATGTTTGTCAGATAAATGTATGTCCAATTTAGGGAAAAGTATGTTTTGGGTGAAGCTAGTCCAAATAATAGGGGTGTCCACCCCTGCACCAACTCTGATTTGTTGCTTGGCGGACAAATACCTGTCAAAGATTATAATTTAGTGTTTTGAATATTAATACTGATAAAATCAGCCAAAATACCATTTTAATTCCTGGTGGAACCACTTAATCAGGGTAACTCTTTTACTAATACTACTTGGGCAAATAGCTCAAGTTTGGGTAAGCAAACTCCATTGACTATGCAGCGAAATCAGGGTTTTCATTGGAGGTTCCTCCCCAGCCAACTTATAATTTAATTCAAGCACCTACGCCACGAACACCACCTTTTATATCCTTGGAAGTTATCTCTAAAGGTGCAACTTTTTTCCCCAAGGAGATTGGCTTAAATATATCAAATCATTGCCTCATGGACTTTCCCTACCCACTCTTACCCTCCATCAGTCATTAAATTAAAGAGAGACGAGTTTTGAGTGCTCCAATAGGGAAAACATATATATTTCTTAAATAGGCTAGAACCTGATAATAAAAACTTGATGCCTATTACACTTCAAGTCCTAGGTGAGTTTAAATACTAAGTAGGGACATCATAAGAGGGTTTGCTTTTATTACCCCATATCCCTTCATAAATTAAACCATATAAAAAACCACCCATCACTGTTATTTAAAGTTACCTTTTTCTTTATTAAGTGGCCAGAAAACCCCCTACAACATATTTAGCTTAAAATTAGAGAGTGTAACTTTTCCCAAGAATTATTGGTGGAATTTAGGTGCCAAATGCACCAGCGAGCAGTAAAACACCTATAATTTTATAAGTGGTGCTCACTATTGGGGGTAGTACACCACAAAACTCTATATTCAAACTGGAGGGTGTTGGGGTAATTAACCCTCACAAACTCTACGCTGCCTCTGAACCACGACTAGTTGCCCTTAAACAACAACTAGTCATATCTTTACCACGGCTTAAAAAGCTCAAAAGCGCCCTTAATAATAGTCCCTTGAAAGACAAGTTTACCTCTGGAGAGGGTAGCATTGCTTCGTTCTTATACATGTACAATCATGCATGGAATGGGCGACTGACCACCAGAAGGTGAAGTACATCATTCCTCATTTAAGTCTCCTGGCCTAAGAAATGATAGTACCTTATATGGATACTCTGCGCACCTGGGCCGAAGTTAAGGAAGCTCTTATAGCTGAATTTGGCTCCAAACAGAGTCTAACCAGGGAAAAAACAAGCCTTTATCCGCTTTAGTATGTATAAAGGTGAATGGATCACTGCCTTTGTTGAGCTATTTTACCTTGCTGCTTGGAGGTTGTCAGCTTCTAACATGCTAATCCTGGATTATGCCATTGCTGCCATGTTAACTGGGTTAGCTTCTTAACCTTCACTTGCTAGGCATATCATTTCAATGAAACGAAACTTTAAAAATGTTTGCGACCTAAAAGAGGCTTTGTTAGATGTTTTTGATTTTCATACTTGTGCGGCCACCAATGAAGCTGTGGTGTAACCCCAAGTTCTAACCATTGAGGAGTTTTCGCCTGTAGGGCAGTGGACGGTAGCTCCAATGACCTCCATGGGACTCACTATGCCTATCTACCCTGTGAAACCTGCTCCTTCAGAGCTACTCAAAGCAGATATAACATCCTCCCATAGGTCTGAGAACTTTAAAGCAGCTAATACTATGCTTCCACCCCAGCTCATTAAAGCTGCAGTTCCTTTCCTCCAGCCAAGCTGGTAGTCGCGCGCCTTAAGGGTAACCCTTGAAAAAAGGAAGGGCTTGTTGTAAAAACGTATGAACAGAGGGTAGCTAACCAACCTCATGTTCCTGACTCCCCTACCTCTATCGCTTCATTAATAATTTTAGAGAACACCCCTGAGGGCGAATCAGAAGGGAGAATGTTGGTTATTACGTACTGGGAGTACCCTCTGAAGTGGAGGCTCCTGATCGTTTGAACGCTGAAGGAGTAGACGAGACCACCATACCTGAAAGGGCGTACCTCAGCCAAGATTTAGGGTGTCCCAAAGTTATTGACACTTCCAGAAATGCTGATCTATTTTTTGGCTGGATTGATTAAACCTCTTCAGCAGGCCCATAACATGAAATTCATCCTAGAAAAATACCCTGAGACCGCTCATAAATTAACCTCTACCTTCCAGTTCAAGGAGGTCCAAGCTCTGCCTCCTGACTTTGGAGAGACACTCACTAAGGTGGAGTGGTCATATAAAATCATAGGTGATGGTCATCCTGGAAATTTGTTCCCCGGTTGATGCAATATCCGTTAAGCTGTTATAAAAATCAGGCTGGCGCGTGACTTGGATTACAATCAAGAATTTGAAACCGCAGTCCCAAACAACACCCATGCCATCGGGGCATACTCTTACCTTCCCATTTGAATTGGGAAGCTCATCTTTTTGGCCTCAGCCATGGTTTTTTACAACAATACCTATGATATGCTCATAGGTACCCAGTTTATGATTGAGTACAAGGGAATAGTTAACATGAAGTAAGGTTTCCTCTCGTTACTCAACTATGAAGTCCCCTTAGTCAATCCAATAAGATCCCGTCAAGAAATATTACTCTTGGCTGGTTGAATAACCCTTTTCCGCTTTGCCTTTACATTATACTTTCTTTTGGCGAAATACAAAAAAAGTTGTCCAATCCAGTGGATGCTAGCAATGGTATCTTTTTCTATATTGCAGACGAGGTCTTGATTAAGACTGATAAACATCGAGTGGTTGGCACAAAGATCACGCTCCAAATCCCACAACACTGTTTGTTACACCTCATAAGTACTGAGGGCGTTAGCCTCTTTTGAGCCTTGGGTATTGCCTGGGATACTAGACCCAACTTACTAGAGGCCTATTGCTATTCTATTGGGGAACCTCACTAGTAAGGATATGGTTGTAAGAAAAGACCAGGAAAGTTGGCAGAGACTTGTTGATCCCCATAGAGGACATTAAACATATCCACTTCATTGGCTTTATATGGATTTGGGCTTGATAAATAGATAACCTGTTATATACCTTGCCCAATCCCATATCTAGGATGAGCCGGTCCCAGATGAGCTGGAAAAATCCATACTTTATTGGAAGGATATAGAGACATACTATCCAAGTTGAATAATGACTATGGACATATGGGGAACTGAAGCCTTTCCATCGATGTGGGTAACCCATCCCATCAGGTCCAAACAATTTCGAAAGTCAAACGTGGAAGAGAAGCAAATGAGGACTGAGCTCAGGAAGTTCCTAGATGCTTGATTACTGGTACCCTCTCAAAGCCCTTGGTCTTCTCCCTCTTGCTTACTAAAAAGAAAAACAGTGGTCATTGGATAGTTATGGATTACCAGAAACTAAATACCTCACAAAAAAGGATAGCTATCCTATCCACCGCTTTGACAACGCCCTAGCCCAACTCTCTAGCTTTAACTTCTTCTCTGCCATGGACTTGGGTAGAGGCTATTGGAAAATGGACCTTTCTCTCCAAGACTAGAAAAAATATGCTCTCATTTGCAGTGAAGGTCTTTTCCAACCCACCTGGCTTCCTCAAGGATTGTGAAATGAGCCCGCAAATTTTCAGTGAGCCATTGTCAGATAATTGACTCTTCAGCTAAAAATAAGAATGTCTTAGGTTGAGTTCAGATGAGCAAAGGAAAAGCAGCCATTTGCAATTTTCTAATGTTATTAAGAGCAATGTTGAAAAATGTCAATAATATCAGCCAAAAGACCCTAGCTGATTCTCGGTGAAGCCCTGTGAACTGGGGTAACATCAGTTAGAAACCCACATGGACGCTTTCAGTAAAATCAAATAATCAGATTTTGCTGATTGCACAATGGACTTTGGGGAAACCAGCGGAAGGATATCCCCCAACCAGCACCAAGTCCTTCACCACACCTGAGTGAGGGGCCACCCCCTTTTATAGGCGTGGTGGCGGGCCACCAAGGTTAGAAAAAATTTCTCAAGTGGTGATTGGTTGTAGTACATCAAAACCTTTGTTGCGTGGGTATATTCTTCCCCAAAACCCCAACGTCCGTTTTACCAAAATTAACTAATTTTCTCAAAGATCTGATAGGATTGACACCCATATTAACTAGATTGGAAAGCATTGAAGCTATTTTAAACCTATCCTTAAATCCCTCCAACCTTCAAAAATAGTATAAGAATTAATAAAGAAAATTGGAAAGGGATTGCTTCTTGTTTTTACCCCTGCGCTTACATTAAAATATTATAAAAACCAATTTTTATACTTATCTATTTTTTATTTTATTAGATCCTTTGTGGGATCCAGCGGCGTATACCCAAGCGAGCGTAACTTAGCTGGATTCCTACAGCCATGGACCATATTTTTGCAGGACCTGAAGTTAAGTTGAATCATTATCTATCTCAATGACATCATGTGTTTTCAAAGACCTTCAATGAACATCTGACTCATCTGAAGGAAGTGTTCAACGCTTACGTAAATCCAGTATCAAATTAAATTCTGAAAGTGCACTTTTTCAGAGGAGGATTAATTTCCTTGGACACGCTAATTCCCAAGAAGGGATCCAAACTTTACAGGAAAAGGTTGAAGCCATATCAAAAATGCCACCCCCCTAAGAATTTACGGGATATTCAGGTATTTCTGGACATGATGGGTAATATCATCAGTTTAACCCAAAGTTCACTCAACTAGTGAGCCCTTGTCCGCCTATTGATGAAGAACAAGGCTTTTCATTGGGGTGAGGAACAGAGGGCCGTTGTTGAGACCCTAAATCAACTGCTAAAACAACGGCCTTTACTGCAGCACCCATACTATAGTGAACTATTCAACTTATTTACCAATGCCTTAGACCTAGCTGTCGGGCCATCTTGGCTCAACTGGATAAAAACGGGGTAGATTATCCCATATCATACTTTAGCAAGATGCTGTCCAAGGTGGAGCGCAACTATAGCATCACGGAGAAGGAATGTCTTGTCATTATGATAGCTGTGAAACACTACCGTTCTTCCCTGTATGGAACTACCTTCACAGTGGTTATGGACTACGCTTCTCTGAAATGGTTACAGAATATGAAGGATCCTAATATTTGGTTAGCATTCTGGGCTCTGAAAGCTCCATCACTATGACATGAAAAAGAACACCGTGCTGGAACCCATCACATGAATGTGGATGATTTAACTTGGCTGCCAGCCCTACACTTGGACAATAGTGAAGCGGAGTGGCTATATGGCCTCTTAATTCTCTTCGATTACTAGGAGAATGAGGATGAGCCTGTCCAGAAAAATGTTATCCCGGCACTTCTGCAACATAAAAGTGGAAAGCAGGAAGTTTTATAGGCAGGGGGAAAAGTGGATGCCTTACACTTGGCCCTTGGAACGCATACCTACTATCCTGGAAGCTCACTCTACTCTAGTTCATGAGAGAGATAAGAAAACTATGAATGGATTAGGTAGCATTACCATAGGGAAGGCATTATGGTAACTATTGTTAAGGTTTTAGAAGCCTGCCTCACATGTAAGAACCAGTTTATTTTTAAGACTAGATACCAATATCAACCAACTACCCCCAACAACCATTCTAAATCATCATCCTGGACGTGGTAGGTTCCATCTCGCAGACTACCAGTGGAAACAGATATATCCTAGTCAGCATTGACCATTTCACTAAGTGGATTGAAGCCGTGGCTCTCCCAGCTCAAATGGCCAAGGCCACTGCCACGTTTTTACATCACAACGTTTTCAATCGTCATGGCTAGCCTCAAGTATTACTCCGTGACAATGGAAAGAACTTCACTTCCTGAGTAGTCAAAATCCTGGCTACCTCCCTGGGAGCCCAACAACTATTCTTCAATCTATAAAATCCCTCTACCAATGGGACCGTGGAGAGAGCAAATGGAACCTTGGTTCCAATCCTGCGTAAGATGGCATCCTCCAATTCACTTACTGGGATTAATTCCTACCCAGTGTTTTTATGGCATACCAAACTAATTATCACCAGATCTTGAAAATGTACCAATTCCATGCTCTAAATGGGTAGGAACCAGGGATACCTGCCCTTTATCTAAAGATGTTTTTTCCTATAAAGTTGAGGAACCTGAGAAAGCCATGAGGAGATTGGTTCAACATCATTCAGCTTTAATCTGAGGCTATGACAAATTATCTAAAACGGTTACAAAAGAGGGACAAGCTGCTAATGAGCTGGGCTACCCAACCTTCATTTAAAGTGTTGGACCTGGTCCTGTACTATTATAAAGGCATCACTCCTAGATTTTAATTTTAATTTTATTTAGGGAAGGCCGACCATGGGACAGACACTTCCATAAAGAGACTAAACAATGAAACAAACTTCAGCGATAGGAGGGCACCCCAGAGAAGCAGACGCTATCTCCTGTTGCCAGCGGGAACGCCAAGAGAAAGAAGGGGGTTACGTGTGCAGGGGCTTGCGCCACTATTGAGCACGTATGTAGGAAGGGTCTGAAATGATGAACCAAACCGGGAACCAGGATGAGACCATCTGGCGGCGATGGGGTGGGAGGTACCCAAACATCCGCGCTTGAAAGTGGTCCACAAGTTGTGACTGAAACCGGCGTAAAGCTTCCTGGAGGGTGGTAGTGGAGCCTGAGATAGCATCTAAGACAATCTTATGGATAGTCCACCTGGTAATTGCCATTACCAAGGCATGGAGGGAAGGTGGAAGAGGGGAAACCATGAATAAAGCAAACATGTCTTGAGACAGGCGAAGGGCTGTGCCTGATCCTGGCGAAATAGGCGTTGTATTTCAAGCCATATCGCTTTTTGAGGGAGGGTACTCTTCCAGGTGGTGAACCAGCGTTCCATACTGGCCACACACGATGCAGGATGAGTGCAAAGCTTTAGAGCGCTCAGCAGTATGGTATACCCATCTCAAGCAGAGTCACACATGTAATTGAATATGCAGCTGCAGAAGAAGGGTGGTGGGAGTGCTTCCAAATAGCTTTCTGGGTATCCAGGGGAGTAGAAAATGTCCACCATGTCCAGGTAGTCCAACCTGGCTATGGTAGGGGATCTCATGGGTATTACTCCGTTCAGAATGGGTAGTCCTTGTACTTCCTGGGTAAACCAAGGAGAAGGGCGCCCCCTCTTGGCGGTGTGCCCACTGATGCGAATTCTCCACTTAGTGCACCACATGGAGAGGTAAATCCTTTTGAAGTGGGGCGACGTCCCATGTGGGCCCGCAGCAGAAGGATGTGCGGCAAAGTACCTCAACAGAGAGTGGGGGTGGGTAGGATTTCTGAGGCCTAGGGCGCGGGAGAAGTTGGAGCAGGCCACGCGGGACCAGTGCTGGGCTGAGATTCTAGGGCTGGTGACGGCGGCGATCCAGGTGCTAAGGTTTTTGGCAGCATGGGCCTCAAAGTTGAGCAGGCCCATACCACCACTATGGCGAGGGCCAAACATGACATCCAGCGCACCTGCGGTGGGCGGCCTAACCAAAGCCACCCTTGCAGAAGGGAGTATAATGACTTGAAAAAACATGGGGAAAAAGCAATAGCGTGGGGTCCATACCAAACTCTATAGAGGAGCGTAGAGTTGGCTTGCACTACTCTGCCTGTAAGGGAGGTTTGGTGGGCTTTGAGGGAAGCTATGCATTTTTTAACGTTGTCTAGGATATGGCTTTCCATCACCGTTGAGGCATATCCTCCTGCCTCCAGACACACCCCCAAATGGCGGACAGGGCCAACGGTGGGGCATGGCACAAAGGGGAGTACGAATGGGGTGGAGTGGGGTGGGCATGGCAAGTGACCCCGTGAGATAGTTGATAAGGCAGGTAGGAAACGAGGCGCTTGGGCCTAGCGGGCTTGATACTGACCAAGGAGAACGATCTCAGTTTTAAAGGCGCTAAGTGCAGCATTACTTACCCTATAGTAAACCTGGATAGTATCTTCAAGCGCGCGTACATCATGATTGTTAGACACCCCAACCGCACAGTCATCAGCAGATACCAACATCTTGACTGGTGCTTGGCTTTGCACATGGACACCAGTAAGGCGGGAACTCACGTTGCGCAGAAGTGGGTCAAGGCTGAAGTTATACAAGAGTGGCTAAGAGGGTCCCTTTGGCGTAGGCCCCTTTGAGGGCGGACTACATCCGTGAGAAAGCCAGGGCCACGCACAGCCATTTTGGAGGATTCCGTTAGCAACATCACAATCATGAAGTGAAAAGGGAGGCAGAACTTGTGAAGGCAGGCTCTGAGGTAATCCCAGTTGACTCTGTCATAAGCCTTCTATTGGTCTAAAAACACAAGTGCTCCAGAAGCCGTGAATTGGCAGAAATTGGCCACAGTATGTATATTGTCCCAAATCAACCTTTTGTGGATGAAATTAGATTGTTCAGGGGAAATGAGTGCAGAGGTAACAACCCCTATATGGTTAGCCATGGTTTTATTAGACTTTTTTGTGTCTGTGTTAGTGAGTAAAATGGGGCGCCAATTGGCCAAGTTCAGCTTATCCCCTTTCTTGTACAATGTTATCTTGAAGGCCTCTTGCCCTCCAGGTAGGAGGCGCGTTCCAGAAGGCATTGGTTCAAAGAGGCAAGCAGCAAGGAAGAAATATCTTTATAAAAACATCGATGAATCCCCCCTTGGGTTGGGACCATCTAGTACCAAAAAAAGATCTTTATAATACTTCTTAAAGACTCATAAGGGTTTTGTCTGGGCATGGGCATTTTCTAATCGGTGCACCATAAATGGTGGACTAGAGTTCATCCCAAGTAATCAAATTCATCAACTCCAGGAATCAGGAGACGGTGCAGATATGTGCTCTTTTGATAAACTTTTCCATTTTGGCCGGTGGAATTAGATCAGATCAATATGATTCAAAATAATAGTTTTGTATTTTGATTGCACTTCAGCTGGCATATCCGCGATGGAGTGGTCTGGCCTTTGCACCTGTGCGCAGGTGAAACTCTGGCGTGGTGTGAAGAATTTTTGAAAAAGTAAGTAAAACATGTATCACCCGCTGTGATATGATTTGCTTTATACTGAACACAAACCCGATGTTTGTGTTGTCTTACCAGTGCGTTGAGGCAGGAGGACACTTCTGCTCACTTGCGACCCCAAGCTGGGCTAAACCTGCAGTGGGGACGTTAGACTACAGGTGGTCCACTTCTGCCAGCGTGTGCAAAATGACTACCAAGGCAGCCTGTGAGTGACGGGAGGAGAGGTGTCGATCCTGGTGGTTTATGTTCGCCTTGAAGGTTGACCATGTGGAAATTGGGTCTGCACATAACAATGTGATAAACTCCGGAGCTGAGGTCAAGGCTTCCACCCACAAGGAAAATCTTGGCGATGCAATCTCAGTGGGGTTGAGTTTGCACCACTTTGGCGCCTGGGCCACTGGATTGGACAAATGGAAGGAAACCAATACCATCATGTGGTCAGAAAAATCGATTTTTGTCATAGTGAAGTGGGAAATTTGGGACTAAATTTTTAACGGCGCAAGAATAAGGTCAATGCTGGTCATGGACCTTAGCTGGCCGTTGTGCACGTGGGGGCGTGACAAGTTAGTGAGTAGCGGAGCATGATGCAGCAGAGTATTGAAAAACCCTAGGGTGGCTTTGAGAATGCAAAGTTCAATGTGCCCCTATGGGGGTGTAGGCGATGAGGGCCAGTGGTCTGTGGTTGGGTTCATCCAGCAATTCATGTCACCAACAACAAACGGGTTGGGGGGTAGCAGAAGGAAATTGAAGGCTGAGAAGAAGACCTGACGATCTCATGCACAGGTTGGGGCGTAAATGTCAAAAACAGCGTGCACTTCGTTGTCCCACAAAAAGGTGACTACAAGGGTGCGGCCGTTTAGGTATGATTTTAATAAAATAAATTTAAAACTATGGTTCACTCAAACAAGCACCCCACAGTGCATAGACCAAAAGGAAAGGAAAGGGAGGAGCATGGTTGCCCATGCTTCCTCAGCACTGTGTGGACAGTGGGTTTCCTGAATGGCCAGGATGTTCAAAGGTAAATTATTTTGTAAAATTCAGTTTCTAAGCCAAGGACGGCGAGGCCTTGAGTCAAGCGATGTTCAGCGTCCCTAAAGTAAAGGCTCCCTCCATTGCACCTTAGGTGCGAGGGGAAGGGCACCCATGCCCTTCAGCCTTCTCATTATCAGCACGTCACTGTTTGGCAGAACTGGTATTATGTGGTATGAAGTATGGTTCAGTATGGGAAGCTTTAGCTGTGGGGTTCAAGTTGGCTTTTGCCTTCTGCTTTTTCCCCACTGTGGGAAAAATTTACGGCGTTGTGTGAATTTGCGGTGCACCATCGCTTGGATGTGGAATTTTGGCAGGAATATTGGTGAGCGATTTATTCCCAAACTATGCTTGGGTGCATTGGCCGGGTGAAACCAAATCACCCATCAGGTTTTCAGCTTGGGTGGCCCAATCGGCTTGGGTGGCCCAATCTGATTGGTGGAAGTATTTGAGAGCTGCTTCCACAACAAATGTCTCAATCTCCTCCTGGAGCTGGGCTGGTGGGAACACGGAAGCAGTATTAACTGCCTCCTTGGCCACCGCCTTGTGGGCCTGCTTGGCCTTCTTAAGCTCCTGTGGGACACAGGTTTTACTAGAATGTAGCAGCCTTGCGCTCCCCACGGGAAGGCTGCATAAGTGTCTAGTGCCAGTTCATAGTGGGCGTCTACAACGCACATTGCATCTGAGATAATTTTAGTTTGAGTAATGCCCTCCTTGGAGGGGCAGGTATGGGCCTTGTGGCCAAAACCACGACAAGAAGTGCAGATAGGAGGCTTGTTACCCACAGTTACCCTAAATGGGTGGGAGTTTTGCCCATTGATTTTGACAAAAGTGGTATTTGGGATTTGGGTCAAATCATCCGCTGTCCCCACAAATGGGGTGAGAACAGCAATCGCTTTGCCCATGCACAGGTCTGGCATGAGTGTAAAGCGCTGCTTTTCAAAGGATTAGATTTCTCCGTATATGAAGACCCCAGCCTTCAGGTGGTGCTCCAGCACGGTGCGCTTGACTGTAGTAGGTAGGAAGTCAAAATTCACGAAATTTGGTTAAATTTAGTCCAGCAGGTGCACTTCATTTCAACTACCTTTTGATCATCTGGGAGGTCCACTACTACTTGCACCTTTGCAGCTTCATCCGCACTTCTTTTAATATATAAATACAAAATCCAGCCAATTGTGTGGCATGGAGTGAGGCGCGACATACACCACAGTTGGGAAATGTGTGTGTACATATCCACAAAGCATCTCCCAAAGCGCCGTTTGCTGAATATACAGGAAAACATGCACCCCATGTTCCACTGACAATAGTGCTTGGGAGTGCAGCATAATAAAATGAGCTGGTTGCAGCGTGCTTGCCAGGCCAAATTTTCTGGTGAAATGGTAACTTCCAGTTTTTTACTATCAATTCTATCAATTCCGCCGGACTTGCCAGTGAGTTTACAAAACTTGGCTGATGTGGGTCCTACACCTGTGCCCTTGACTTTACTCGCCCAACTGCTCCCTGACATTGGGCGCCAACTAATCTCCTCGATGAGATTATCAAACTTTACCCAGACTTGAATTGAATTTGTTGCAAAAGTGTTTGAAACGAGAGAGAAAAGCATTTGCTTCACCAACTTACGCCCCACATCATTCCTAGAAGCAGCAAACTTTGATCAATTTGAGAGGGTCCCTTCACTGTTACTTACAGGACAAGTGATGAGTATTATATAAGATTTTTGGCTACATGTATTACCATAAACAGAGTACATATCTAATACTTACATCCCTATTCCTCCAAAATTCTTAAAAAGGATAATTTCAGACAAATGCCTGTTCACTTAAGGGAAAAGTATATTTTGGTTGCAAATAGTCTAAATGATGAAAGAGTCCACCTGTTATAAAATTGGCAGTAATATAGAGATACGCCAAAGGATTTTTTGCACAGGGTTCAACCCATTGAGAAATAGGACCAATGATATTATGATCATCATCCTTGAAACAACAGAATAAACTTTGAATAGATATGGAGCACTCGCTCCCACAACACACTTATTTTATAAATTGAAATAAAGTGGATCCTCCCTATTCCGCTCACTTCTAAACTATTAACAACCTTTCTTTAGTCAATTATCTCATCTCACCTATATCTCAGCAAATTCAGATGATACTGCTTCCTTGGCTTATTAATTCAATTCATTGTATCTCATTGATTCCAGCAATCCTTCATTTCTAATTTCTCAAATCGCCTAATTTGCGGCGATTTCCCATCTATTCATCATACATCTATATCCAACCCAATATTGCAACATCACGAGGCATTTAAAATATCATTCCTCATATCAAACTCAGTGGATTCTATCCATTGAGCCATCATGACTTAGGGCTTATCATCCAATCATATCAAAAGTGTGAAATTGCCCCCCTTGACTGGACAATAAGGCTCCTATTGCTTATACACTTGGAAGAACTTTGCATGCACTTGGTTGATGATATGACCACTCATGGGGTCCTTGATAGTTTATGCATCCATAATGGTTGTCAGAAAATCGACTATGGGCTCTGCTAGTTGGCAGGCTAACCAGTATGAAGACATGTCAGCCCTTGCCTTTTCACCTTAGCCGTTGGGGCTAGCAGCGACGGCTAACCCCTTGGCGTTTCACTCGCGCCATCTGGGGATCCCCTAGCCTATACTCCAACCAACAAAATAAAATATAAACTTATAACAAAAGGTAGAATAGGCAAAGGGAGATATTCATTGAAAGGGAAGCGACAGGTATTTATACTATTTACAAAAGGACTACCACGCCTACCTCTGACCTATCAGCTCTTCTGCTGGTTCTTACAGCCAACCACTTCTTTTCTTCTCTACTACTTTTTTTGTACATTATATCTTCCCTGGCGTCGACCCTCTCACTCCATCCTTCCCAATGTCCGAATTAGTTTTTGGCTCATCCTCAGCCTTAAGTCACCAGTGAGCCATATAAATGACTAATCTAAATAAACATCAAATTTGTATTTGGCCTTCAAGTTGATAATAATGTGCTGGAAACAACTTCAGTCGCTCGCTTGACTCAGAATATCATGGCATCTCACTGACATCTATTCTCGTCTTATCTTGATAATAAATGAGGCACCAGAAACAACCTCAGCTGCCTCAAACTCATAATTTTTAGATCCACTGACATCGGATAATCAGTAAAGAAAATTCATAGAAAGACAATTGAAGTGAATACATCAGCTTTACGCCAGAAATCCCACAACTGACCACAAATGACTGTTGGCGTCAAACACTTGATTCTTCTAACTGATATCAAGTGGATCATCCTTGGCTATTAGTTGCCAGTGATCCTTATACTAATTCAGGGCCACTGATTGGCCCCACTCAAACCTATTTCCAAACTAGGTGGAATAATACTTTCAGATCAACCCAAATTGGGGAGCAACTAACCAGCAATTGAACCAAATACCACGAAATTCAGTCAAAAACCATTCTGCCAGGATTGGCCATATCATCCCAAATAACGATTAATTATTGGAGGATTACATCTGGTTAAAATTCTGACACTGGTCTTCTTAATAACTTCAAATGGCCCAATCCAGATACTGTCCAAATTGTGCTTCTTCCCAAACCCATGTTGATCATGTAATAGAACCATGTCCCATCTTTGAACTGGGTTAACCCACTATGCTGTACCCAATCATCAGATTGAGTTTAATCTTCTTGGCTAAACTGAAAGAGTATGCTTCAGTTTGCAATTTGATAATGTGTTAGTTAGGGACATCAAATAACGTTGGGGATCCATTCCGCTGGTATCTACTACACAGGCGTATAGCAGTGCTGGAAGAGCAGAGTGTCAGCTATATAGTAATTGTAAAGGACTCTTCTCTAAGGCGGAATGATAACTAATATTATTGGCGAAGACAGCGGTGGACAAAAAGGAATTCCCATCTGAGGATTGATCCGCTACTAATTTATGAAGTATGTTCACTAAAGTCCCATTGACCTGGTCAACCATTCCGTTGGACTTGGGGTGATATGGATTGTCAAAAACCATTGGATGGCCATCAGATTGTTGATCTTTGGGAGGATATGGGAAGCGAAGTTAGTTCCGTTATCAGTAAGGAGGAACTGATGGCAGACATGCTGTTGGATGATGCATTCCATTATGAATTTGGCCACTGTGACCGCCCCTAAATCCCGCATCACCTTTCTTCAACCCACCAGCTTAGTGGTCAATTGCCACAAAAATATACTTGGACTGGTTAGCTCCTGTTGGCAGAGGGCCAGCGACTTCCAGGGAAACTGTAAGCCAAGCAAAGTGTAGCTTCACTAACCAGTACAAAATCTTTGGTGGAGCGGCTTTTCCAATTGACACTGGTGACAGGAGGAGATAGTATCAAGCACATCGAAGCTCATGCTTTCCCAGAATACCTAGGTCACAAAAGTTTTATTGTCTTACACACACTACCATGAACGATGTCCCTATGTGCGCTCATAATAGTATTAGGCCGTGCTGAAGGTCGTGAAAAGTTCACTGTTGAATCACCAATCCACAAATACAACTCACCATTCCGCTATCAAAGTATTATCTCACATTTCATTAAATGTCTTTATGTCTTGTGGAGACTCATCAATGTAATTTCCGCTGATCATCTTATCATACATGATGTCTCTTGATCTGCCATCACTGCAAATGTTGGTAATCTTGACAAGCATTCTGCATTTTAGTGTTTGGCTCCCGGTTGGTGAAGAATCTCAAAATTATAAGCCTGCAGTTTAAGGGTTTATCAAGCTAGATGCCACTCTGGCTCCTTAAGGTTCTGTAACCAGCATAACGAGGTATGATCCATTATGATTAGAACTTTACACCATGAAAATATACTCTGAATTGCTTGTAAACGTATATTACTACTAATCACTCCTACTCAGTCACAGTATAATTACGTTCATGGCTATTCAGGCTTCAACTGCATATGCCACTAGGTACACTCCCCTTCATCATCTTTTTGGGACAGAACTGCCTCCACAGCAGAAAGGGATGCATCCGTCTGTACAATAACTTCCTTTTTCAAAATTTTGGTAGTGTATTACTGACACATTGATCAACACCATTTAAAGTGTATAAAAGGAGCGTTGACGGCGTTCCGTCCATTCAAACGTGACTTTTTTAATAACTCAAACAGAAGACCTCCAAATACATCTAAAGTTTGGTATGAAGAGGCGATAGCAGCCAACCATCACTAAAAATACTTGTATATATCGCTTACTGTTTGGTGTAGTCATCTTCTGAATGGCCTCTACCTTGACTGGTTGTGGCCGCAGCCCTGTTGCATCAACTACAATTTTGAAATACTCTAGCTGATCCTTGAAAATTGGCATTTCTTGGGTTTTATAATGATGTTGGCCTCAGAAAACTGGCGGAATACATCTTCTAAATGTATAAGGTGCTCAGAAAACGTGCAGGAAAAAACGTAGATGTCACCAAGGTATACAAGAACGCATGGCAGCTTCAAGTTGCTAAGGTTAGTGCCCATCTCCACTTGGAATGTAGCTGTGGCATTACAAAGCCCTTATGGCATACATATTAGTTGAAAAAGCCCTTTTGATGTGATAATGGCGCATTTATCTTGTTCCGCCGCAGGTAACTAAATCTACCAATAGCTAGATATAAAATCCATTGCAGAGAAGTAACGAGCTCCTCCCAACCAGTTTAAAGTATCATTGATTCGCTTCAAGGGGTATGAGCCATTTTTTGTAAATGCTGTTGATCTTGCAGTAGTCTATTACTACCCGGTTGGTACCATCCTTCTTTTTGACAATTAGGACAAGGGAAGCCCATGAGCTCTTCCAAAGTTCAAGCATTCTTTGCTCTAGCAGTTTATCAATTTCTGCAGTGACAACATCTTCCACTGGTCTAGATCAGCGGATTAGCCAAGATCTGATGGGGGATGATCCCTAGTGTCCACTTGATGGATCTCTCCTTACATGCACCCTAAATCATGATCATCGATGTCAAGAAGCTGATATGACTAGATGATATCCTATACATTCCAGCAGATCAGAAATTGGATTCAAGACGAGCCTTAAGATTGAAGGAAAAGATATATGTAAGAAAAGTGAATCAATTAAATTGTCGACTGTTTGGTGAATCAAAGGAAATTATGCAGAGATTTCAAGATAAGCAAAAACTCCTAATAAAGGAAAAACAAATAGGAGATTACCAAGCAGAGGATGCATTAGGAAGGGAGACTGAGATTTATGAAGTTGAATGAAAGATTGAGAAGGAGGTCTTAAGATAGGTTTGTGCAGATAAGACTGCGATTATTAGAAGATTTTTAAAGTGTTGATAGGGGAAATCACTCCATATATCACTTATCAGGTTTTTTATTAGAGTCAGCGATTTTCGATCATATGATTTTGGTTGCTCAGTGGCTAATAACCTGTGTAAATTAACTTGGCGAAATTGAGCCATTACGCCAAGAATTAACAGTGGTGCTCACTACAGGGGGCCAGTAATGAACTGTTGTTTATTGGCACTAAGGCAAAATGGCAAGCCCTCACTCACTATGAAAAACTTGATTGGATTCCATATGCAATATGCAGAAGCGCAGGAAGCATCCAACAATGAACCAGTACTATTGACAGTAACAGAGCCAGGTGATGAAGATGCTATGGTCGCTTTGTAACTAGAAACTTGTCCTAAATTGACAGCAGGTCAACAAGGTCATTCTACAAATGTGACCCCTCAGCAGCTACATGGAATTTATGGAATGGCTTATGCAGTGGTATTGACTCTATGAAGATGAGTCAGGGGAGCATGCTTTGAGTTTGTTCTACAATCAATGGGATCAAGAAACCCGCTACGCATTATATATGTCTTATCTGGATGCGACTACCATGGGTTGTTTTGTCATCTTAGTACTTATGGAACCAAAGAGTATTTAGTCGCTTGTGTGCATCCATCTATCCGCCAGATACTGCGTGTGCTGTCTCAATTCAATATCGAAATTGGGGATGTAATGCAGTTCATTCAAGCCCAGCAGAATGATACTTACCTCCTTATTGACTCCTTGATCACTCTTTTTGGAGGTGCAGGGGGCGCTGGTGCAGGTGGATCACCGTGTTGGGGACGTCCGCCTTCAGTTGGAAGTTTTGGTGCCACAGTTTAATCTAGATTTACCTTGATTGATAGGTGAATTGTTGGTTCAGCATGGTCTATTAGTGGAATGGATTTAGGACGTAACCACATAGGGAAGCAATACCAAGTGCTTTATGACAGACCTGAAAGAATGGGCGGAAGCACTTGAAGCTGCGATAGCTCAGATTAGGGAAAGATATCACTGACAGAATGATGAGTAACAGATAATTTCAGTTCCATAGCAGCTGAATTCAGCCAACTTCGCATCAAGTGGAGTAATTAATGGATGGCGGATAACATGCTCATCCCCTTGTCAACATCAGCATCAATATCTCCAGTTAATATGTCAGGTTACACAAATGAAAATTATTAGCCAGGCTGAGAGCAGTTGAGCCATTCTTCTTCCATTAATTGAGACTGGAGAGTATGTAGATATACAAGTACAACTGGATACCCTTTGACAGGCCAATAAGTAATTGGTGTGATAATGAACCGCCCTTATTAACCAGGTAGATGATGCTAAATGACAAGTGCTTAATGCTAGCAGGCATCATGAAAGAATGCATAACGCAGTGAAGGACGTCCTCTCACAACTACAGGCAGTGGAGTGGAAACTTGACTCTGAGAGGGAATTCCATCATGAGTTGAAAAATCAATATGAGACACTACAACAGGATTTAAGGATGGACACTGTAGGTGCTATTCAGTTAAAATGGAACAGATAATTAACAAACACTTTGCTGAGCATGCCAGAGCTGGGGGAAATGATGTAATTAGTGGGGATTTTGGGTAAGAAAGCTATGGATCAGCCAACGAGTATCCCTTAGGAGTCATGGCAGACCCTCCATGCAAGACTACTTCTTCCAAATCCGTTTTGGCAGATTTGATTCCATCTGCCCATCCCTATGATAGCTCACAAGGTGATGTTCCCATAGTAATTCAGACCCATTTCAGCTGTTCCTCATGGTTGGAGCTCGTATCAAGGTGAAGCTGTTCAAATCAAGAAATTAATGCCCTTCAGTTGTGATAGGAATATGTACAGATACTTTAAGTGATTTAAATTCACCATGAAAGGGGCTTCTTATCAGCGGAAAGCAAAACTGTTGCTGTCCGCTTTGGACATGGAGAGCACCAATCAAGCCACCTGCTACCTTCCAATTAGCTCATTATCTTATGAAGAAGTGAAAGTGACTGTTCTCCAGCTGTTTAGGGGCGCAACCAAGATGGCCAACGAAAGGCCGCTTCCTGACTGTACAGTTCCACCGAAATGAGTTCCTGCTAGAATTTTCTGAACAATTCTTGGTGGAAGCACATGTGTTAATTGGAGCCAACATTTTATCTTCCAAGGATGTTAGTATAGCGATGACAGCGGCTGTCAAACCATATTAAAAATTTCATAATGCTATGTCTCACGTTTTGTATGAAGATGAGGGGATAATTTGAATTTTGAACACCTTACATCATCTCTCTTTCATATTCAGCACCCCCAATGTAGAACGAAAGACCCCTGCTGTCACCGCATCATACCCCTTGAGATATGGGCTGCAGTGACTGAGCTATAAACCATAGGAACATACTCATCCATCATATATATCAGCATATCCTTTTCATCCTATGTACGCTCGGCCAGTTCATCCCCAATCTTTGAATAACACCGTCAATCATCAAACTGGTCCTCCCGCTGCAAGTTATAGATGTGAACCCTTTATGAAAATTTTGCCTACAGTGCAGTCAAAGAGGGAATTATGCGGGAAATTGCCCTTGCAAACCATACATGTATGCAATGCCATCTGGAAAGATAAAGCAGGTAAAAGCTCGAGCAAAAAAGAGATGGGACGCTCTACCTCCACCAAGTTCAATTCAATTGTCCCCAACGATTCTTGATAATATCTTTGTCTGGGACTCGGAACTCAGCCAGATGACTTGATATACCAACAGATTCCGTCAGATACCCCAGCTTCCATTTTATTGAGTGATTATTCACCCCAAGTTCTAAGTTCCGCCAGGATGTGAAGAAGCCATACGCATGGCAGATTCTGGAACAAACCGGCATAAGCAATGCGGATCCCTCCATGGACGTTACCTCTCTTGTAGGGGTTAACATACCAATTCCAGTTGAAAAAAAAATTTCTATGGAGTATCCTCATGTCAGTATAGGCATATCCTCCTTTCTGAGTAACAAAAAGCTTTTGAATGTCCACATAATAAACATATATGGTTCTTCTTATTTGGAGTGCACTTACTGTGACATTTTCGTTCAGAACACAAAAATTTGCGCTATCATAGACGCTGGGGCACCAGTGAATATAACCTTTACCAGGTTTGTGGCTAAGATTTCATTAAAGCTGGATGTGGACCACTGAGTAGTATATGAGACTTCAGGAACACAAAGTACTGTCTCTGAAGGATAATTTAGCACGTTGCCTTTGTGATTTGGGTCAGTCAGGGCTTCTGTTTCAGCGGTGGTTCTACTAAATAATAACTATGACATGTTAATTGGTGCAGCATTTATGAGAAATTTTGGAGCTGTGATAGATATGGCGGAGGAACCCTTAATATTTTGGAAAAATAGATTCTCATTTACTTTACTTCCATTGGAATACCAATGGATCCGTTCCACTCCATCAAATCAATCTGGCATACAGTGATGGGGTGATTCCTGTCCGATATTGGTGAATGAAGCGGAGAATCAGAGCTTTCCCAATCAGAATTATGAGTATAAAGGGATTCCGCTCAGAGCAGCAAGCGCTTTGAGCCTACCATCTGGACACCATTGTATAGTAGGAACTGAGCTCAAAATTGATGTTCCTAAAGGGCTATATGGTGAAATCATGGGGCCAAACCAGCAATCATGGCTTGAACCGCATGTGGCTCCAGATCTACTGCTACCCGGAAATGGGGAGGTGAAGGTACTTCTAACAAATTTAAAGAAGGAGACAATAACAATCCAGCGTCACCAAGTGGTGGCTTATCTACAATTAGCTCCTATAGAAGAAGTTTGTTGTATTCATAATTTTGGATCATAAGAGGACCTTAGACTAATGAAAAATTCATCATTTGGCATAATGACAGTGGTTCCATAGAAAGTGCTAACTGGATTGTCAGTGGAACAGTAAGATAAGGCGATACTTGATTTGAAAAATACTGGGATATTTTTGCATACGCTGATCATGATTTAGGGTCACCCAAGGGGTGGTACATCGGATATTATTGGGGATCACCCTCCCATATGATTGTGGCCTATCAGACATTAAAAGGCGGCGGAAGAGATTTCCTCCAAAGAGGTAGATAAACTTATGGTGAAAGGGATGCTAGAGCTATCAAACAGTCCATGGGATTCGCTGGCACTCATTGTAAAGAAAAAAGATGGCACAATTAGAGTAGTTATTGGCTATTGGAAACTTAATAGTGTAATAAAAAGGATTCCTACCCTCTTCCGCGGATTGATGATGCGTTGGATCAAAATGGGTGGGCAAATTATTTTTCTAGCAAGGATTTGATCTTGGGTTACTGGAAGATTGAATTGCCATCAGCGGAATGGGAGAAATGTGCTATCATCAATTTAAAGGGGTTATTCCAGATGACACATATGCCACAGTGTTTGTGCAACACCCCGGCTATGTTCCAGCATGTTTTGGATATGATTTTAGTTATATTGAAGTTTTCCGGCATCTTAGTTTACTTCAATGGTATCAATGTGTTCTTGCAAACATTTACAGAGCATCTTGTCCACATGGAACAAGTGTTACACCAACTCACTAATGTTAATATCAAAATTAAGCCTCAGTTCTGTCACTTTTTAAAGTACGATTATAATACCTCAGGTTCATAGTGGATTCAAAAGTGCTTAAACTGTAGCCAGCAAAGGTTGAAGCAATAAGCAAGAGGACCCACCCAGGTAATAAATGGAAATATTCAAGTGTTTCTAGGGATGGTCAGGTACTACTGACAGTTCATTCCTAACTTTAGTTGTATCAGGGAACCGGTCTTTGAGTTGTTAAAAAAAATCCCTCTTTTAATTGGATGTAACAATACCAAAACGCTTTCAATATGTTACAAACTGTGTTAGCGAGTGCACCAATTTTGAAATATCCCAACTTCAAAAAACAATTTATAATACAAATGGATGCATCGCTCTCCACTATAGGGGAAGTATTATCCCAGAAGGTTGATGAAGGCGTGGAGCAGCCTGTTGTATTTTTCAGTTAAAGCTGAACTGTCATGAATGAAACTAAAATGTGACTGAGCATGAGTGCTTAGCAGTGATTTACACATACAAACAGTTTGAGTATATCTACATGGGGTAGAATTACATATTGTGACAGATCAAGCTTCCATGAACAGGCTACAAAATCTCCCTGAACCTAAAGGACGTCTCATGTGTTGGGCATTGAAGCTCCAGGTGTACAATTTTGAGATTTTACACTGTTAATTCTCGGCGTCTAGGCTCAATTCCGCAACATCAGTTTACACAGGGTATTAGCCACTGAGCAACCAAATCAGACAATATGAAGATTGCTGACTCTACTAATAAACTTGATATACTTATAAATAGAGCTATCGCCCCTTATTCCGACGTTTTATTAATATAAATAGCAGACTTATCTGCAACTACTCAACTACACAAAAGAAGATCCCCCTTTCAATCCTTCATGTGACTCTTTAATCCCAGTTTCTCAAGTTGGATGCACCCTTAGCTTGGTAATTTTCAAATCATCTTTCCTTTTCTAGAAACTCTCATTTGTATCAAACTTGGCATAAATCCTCTCAATAGCCGAATGGTCATCATATTGATCAATTATAATTTTTATACCTTTTCCCATAAATCTTGAGACTCATCTCAATCACCCCTCCAGTCCATTGGTATGGGTAGCATATTGTACAGTCATGTCAACTTCCCAACATTACCCCCCCTTTGACTGGACAATATACTCTTACTGTTTATAGACTCAAAGGAACTTCGTGTGGACTTGGTTGATAATCTGACCCCCAGTGGGTTCCTTAATAGTGTAGACATCCATGCCAGTCTTCTCGAATATCTTGAACAGCCCAGCCCAGATGTTGGAGAGCTTGTTTTTCCATCCAAACCCGTGCTGGTCGTGGAATAAAACGTGATCCCCCACAGCAAACAGCAGAAGTCCACTTCAGCACTTCTGATTGGCTTCCTGATCGCAAATCATCTTGGCCAAACTGGTGGAGTAGGCTTCTGTTTGCAGCTTGATCAATGTATCTGTTAGAGTCTTCAAATATTGCTGGGGATCCACACCACCAGTGTCCTCTACATACAAATAGAGCAAAGCAGGCAGAGCCGGAATTTGACCATACAGCAGTTGAGATGGGCTCTTACCAATGACCAAGTGATAGCTAATATTATAAGCAAACACAGCAGTAGGTAGAAGGGCAATCCATTCTGAGGGCTGATCCTTTACCAATTTGTGTAGTATGTTCACTAGAGTTCTGTTGACTCACTCCACCATCCCATTATAATTCCAGATGATAGGGGGTGGTCAAAACCCCACGGATCGCCATTAACTTGTTCAACTTTGGCAAAATATGTGAAGTGAAGTTGGTACCATTATCCATCAGAATAAATTGTGGGCAGCCATGTTGCTGTATCACACACTCCATATTAAACTTGGCAGTGGTGACCGCGCCCAAGTTACTATTGGCCCTGGCCTCCACCATTCGGGTCAAATGATTGATGGCAGTGATTATATATTTAGATCAATTAGCGCTAGTCAGCAGAGGCCCCACTACATCAATAGAAATGGTGTGCCAGGCGAACCAGGGTTTAACTAGCTGGTATGTGGTTTTCTTGTGGAAAGGCTTTTCCGCTTGACACTGATGGCAGCAGATAACTGTTTCCAATGCGTCATAATGTATTCTCTCCCAGTAGTATTGAAGTCGCAAAAACTCCAGCGTTTTCCGCAATCCTCCATGTCCTACAGCCCAATGAGCATCCATAATAAATGAGGGTCTATCTGAAGGCTTAGGGAAACTCAATGTCGCATCTCTAAACCACTTATATAGTTCTTCCCCACGTATGAAGGTATCCTCACTGGGTTCATTTAACACCTTGATCACCTGCAGCGGTTCATCACGGTATTTGTTTGCCACCTTTTTTTGTACATTATGTCAGCTAGACATACCATGATGGCAACTGTCAGTAACCAAGAAAGACAATCCATGCTTTAATTTTTTTCTCTTAGTCTTTAAAAATCTTAAAAATAATATGCTTGAAGCTTCAGAGCCCAACATGCAAGCCGTCCTTCTGGTTCACGAAGATTCTATTGCCAGCGCAAAAAAAGCGTGATCTGTCACTACTTGGAATCTTACCCCATGTAAATATACTCAAAACCGTTTGTAAGAGTAGATCACCGCTAAACACTCCTGCTTGGTTACAGTGTAGTTTCGTTTGTGACAGTTCAAGCTTCAACTACAGAATGTGACAGGATGTTCCATGCTTTCATCGTCCTTCTGTGATAATACTGCCCCTATAGCAGTGTGGGATGTGTCCATTTATAATATGAACTGTTTGTTAAAGTTGGGATATTGCAAAATGGGTGCGCTTGCTAACGTGGTTTGCAACACATCAAAAGCGTTCTGGCATTGTTCCATCCAATCAAAGGAAGTTTTTTTCTTCATCAACAAGAAAAGTAGGGCCCCAATGCAGCTGACATTGGGAATAAACTTTCAGTAATACCCATCCATCCCCAGAAACACCTGATTGTCCTGCATTTTACCTGAGCAACTCATCTTGATTATTGCTTCCACTTAGCCAGCTGCAGTTTATGCCCATTTGGGTCCACGATGAACCCAAGGTATTCCAATTGTTCGTTAAAGAAATGGCACTTTCTGAGGCTTAATTCTGATATTAGCGGCAGCAAGGCATTGAATTACTTGTTCTGAGTGGGCCAGGTGCTCTGTGAATGTCCGTAAGAACACATTGATGTTGTCAAGGTAAACTAGGATGCAGGACAGCTTTAAATCACCTAAAACTCGTATACATGGTATGCTGGAATGTAGCTGGGGTGTCACACAACCCTTGCAGCATTAGTTTCAGCTGGAACAACACTCTTGAGGTGATGATTGCACATTTCTCCCATTCTGCTAATGGCAATTCAATCTGCCAGTACCTCAAGATCAGATCAATGCCAGAAAATTAGTTTGCCCCACCAAATTGGTCTAACGCATTGTCAATACATGAAGGAGGGTAGGAATCCTTCTTCATTATGTTATTGAGTTTGCAATAGTCAAAAGACACTCGATTTAAGCCATCCTTTTTCTTTACAATGAGCACAGGTGATGCCCATGGACTGTTTGACGGCTCTAGCATTTCTTGCACAATAAGGTTATCCACCTCATCAGAGATGACCTCTTCCACCGCTTTTGAACATCTAATAGGTCATGATCAAATGGGAGGGTGATCATTCATATCTATCCGATGTACCACCCCTTGAGCGCACCCCAAATCATGATCATCATGTGCAAAAGTATCCCGATATTTTTCAAATAGTGCCATAGCCTCATCTTGCTGTTCTACCAATAATACTACAAGCGCTTCCCGTGGAACCACAGTCAGTACGCTGAACAATGAGCGTGCCAGTAGTCCAAGATCCTCCCATGAGCCAAAATTATGAATATGACAAACTTCCTCTATAGGGACCAAGTGTAGGTAAGCCACCATTTGGTGCCGCCAGATCATTATTGCCTTCTTCTGTAAGTTCGCTAGCAGCACTTTCACCTCCCCATTCCCTGGTAGTAGTAGCCCTGGAGCCACATATGGATCAAGCCACGAGTGCAGGTGAGGCACCATAATTCCTCCATAAAGCCCCTTAGGGACATCAATTTCAATCCCAGTCCCTACTATGCTCTGGTGTCCAGATGGCAGGCTCAAAGCACTTGTTGCCTGAAGCGGGATCCCTTTGTACTCGTATATCTGGTTGGGGAGGGTCCTGGTCCACTGACTCAGTTGTTGATAATAAACAGGGATCAGTCCTTTGCTCTATACAAGATTGATTTGGCTGATGTGGACTGGATCCGTTGGGATCCTACAAGTGGAAAAATACACGGGAATCTGTTGGCCTAAAATAATAAGAGTTTCCTCCACCATATTTATCACAACGCCAAATTTCCTTATAAAAGCTGCAACAATTATTATATTATAGTCATTATTTGGCAAAACCACCACTGGAGCGGACACCTGGACTTACCCAAATCGCAAGGGCAACACGCTATATTCTCCTTTAGACACAGTGCTGTGCGTTCCTGTGGTCCCATATATTACTCGATGGTTTACATTAGTTTCAACATAAGTTTAGCCACCATTCTGGTGGAGACTATGTTCACCGGGGCTCCCATGTCTATGATAGTGCCGATTTTTGTGTTTTTAACGAAAATGTTGCAGTAAGTACATTCCAAGTAAGAAGAACCATTAATGTTTATTACTTGTACGTTCAAGGGCTTTGTGTTACTCAAAAAAGAGGAAATGCCCTTGCCAACCTGAGGATACTCACTTGTGATCTTTCCACCAGAATGGCTACGTTAACCCCTACTAAAGAGGCGACGTTTGTCAAAGGATCCGCGTTGCTAGTGCTAGTCTGTTCCAGGATCTGCCACGCATATGGCTTCTGCACATCTTGGCGGAACTCAGGACAATGGGGTTAACTTTAACTCTCAAAAGTGGAAGCAGGGGTATCCAACAAAAGCTGCTGGTATAACAAATCATCCGATTGAGGTTAAATTTCTACCTGAAAAGATGTTTGGGGGTTGTTAGGGACAAGTAAATTGGACTCAGTGGAGGTAGAGCGTCCCATCTCTACTCCGCTTGAGCTTTTTCCTGCTTGACTTTCACAGTTGTCATTGCATACACTTGTGGTTTGATAGGGCAATTACCCACATAGTGCCCTCTTTGTCCGCACTGGAAGCAAGTGTTCATAAAAGGTTCATGTATATAGTTTGTGGCAGAAGGATCAGGTTGGAAGTTGCCAGTATGGTTCCAAGGTCGCGGACAAACTGGTGAAGCATACATGGGCCAAAAAGGGTCCGCTGACTCATATGAGGGACAAATCCTTTCCAGTGGCTGATAAGCCAGTCGCTGTGGCCTATATACTGAAGGGGTTGGAGCGGGTGCAGCAGAGATTTTTTGGGCTATGTTGGGTCCACTGATCGTGGCAGAGAGTCGATGTAAGGTGTTCATGATTTATATAAGTCCAGTATTTATGTCCAACATGTGAGACATAGCGTTAGATAGTTCATGATGTGGTTTGACAGCCGCCATCATCACTATACCAACATCCTCAGTGGATAAAATGTTAGCTCTAAGTAGGACGTGTGCTTCCACCAAGAAACTACTCAGCGACTTCCAACAGGGTCTTATTTTGGTGAAACTGTATAGTCATAAAGTCAGCTTTCCATTGGGCCATCTTGGTAGCGCCCCCAAACAGAAGGATAAAAATTGCTTTAAATTGTTCATAAGATACCGAGCTATTTGGAAGATAGCAGGTAACTTGATCAGCGCTTTCCACACCTAAAGCGGACAGCAACAATTTCTCTTTTTGTCAATTGGTAGCCCCTTCCATAGCGAATTAAAATGGTTAAAGTAACCATGTAGGTTTTTGTCATGACTGAAAGGAGGTAATTTTTCAATATGAACAGGTTTTCTCTGCTCTGATTTCCTGCTGCAAGGAGCAGGCGAATTGATTTTGGAGCGACTATAATCCATCCCTTTGTGCATTATCGTAAAGCTGACCAGATGGACTCAAATCCGTTGAAAAGGACTCAGAAGAAGTGGTGTCACGTGGGGGGTCCATCGTACCACCTGAGGGATATTCATTTGCTGATACATTGCATTCTTCTCCAAATTGCCACTAACTGCCCCATTCCCATGGCTCTGGCACGCCCCGCGAACTGTTTGTTTATCAACTGCTCCACTTTCACCAAATAGCATTTACACCATCCATCTTGAAATTCCTGTTGCAGTGTTTCATAATGATGTTGAAACTCCTGGAAGAATTTTCTCTCAACGTTCAGTTTTTGTTCCACGGCTTGTAATAGTGAAAGAACTTCTTTGATTATGTTCTGCAGGTGGGTTTGTTGCAAGCTAGCATTATTTGCTTGTTGATTGGAGTAATTAATTTGCTTAACAAGGGAGGCTTGTACCCATACCAATTCCTTGTTGGCCCATTGAAGGGTATCAAGGCGCTCTTGCATGGCCGCATACTATCTTGTCTCACCAATAGGAAGAGGGAAGGCTCATAGGCGCTCAGGCTGACTAACAACTTCCAGTTGTGTAACCCAATAAATAAGCTGGAGATATTTGGGAGACGTTGTTTGAAGGATAAGCACATTATCTGTCATTCGCTGAATACCAATATGATACATAGTTAGGTTAATTTCATCAATAGAGAGCCACTCTGGGCCGCCACTAGCTGTTCCATCAGGGTCGTTTTTTCCTTAAGCTGGGCAATCACAGCTCCAAGAGCTTCCGCCCACTCGGCTAGCTCCATCATAAAGCACTCAGTATTATTCCCCAATGTTGTTACATCCTGAATCCATTCCGCAGATAGGCTATGCTGGTCCAGCAGTTCTCTTATTACTCGAGGTAATTCTATATTTAACTGTGGTACCAGAATGTCCAATCGACAGCGGATGTCCCCTAACATGATAATCCATATGTACCATCGCCCTTGTACCTCTGAAAATGAACGATCAAGGCAGTTAAGTAGGAGGTGAGTAACTTGATGCTGTGCTTGTGCAAACCATATTACATACCCAATTTCAATATTATGGCGGGCCAGCACACGCAGTAGCTGGCGAGTTGAAGGTTGCAAATAAGCGACTAGATATTCCTTGATTCTGTGGGTACTGTGACAGCAAGCCAACCCCGTTGTAGTCGCATCCAAATAAGACATATACAGCGCATATCAATTCTCTTGGTCATGTTGGTTATAGAATACACTCAGGGAAATTTCTTAGTTTCATCTTTGTATAGTCAATACCCGCGCAACAGCCACTCCATAGTAGTTCTCAGTTGTTGGGGAGCCACATTTGTGGAGCGTCCTTGTTGGTTGTTCATCATCTCAGGGCAATTCTCAAATTACAAATTGATCATAGCTTCATCATCCTCCAGTTCAGTCACAGTAAATAAGGTTGGTTCATGGTTGGTTGCCTCCCAGGCCTCTTCAACGTACTGCGCCTGGAATCTGATCAAATGGCAGAACAAATGAGGACTTGTCATTGTATTTTAATTTTAAAAGCTACAGTCTCCTAGTGGCCCCCTGTAGCGAGCACCACTGTTAATTCTCGGCGTCTATGCTTAATTCCGCCGCATTGGTTTACACAGGGTATTAGCCACTGAGCAACTAAATCGGATGATATGAAGTTAGCCAATTCTACTAATAAACTCAAAATACTTATAAATAGAGCTATCACCCCTTATTTCAACTTTTTATTAATATAAATCGCAGACTTATCTGAAAATACTCAACTACACAAAAGAAGATCCCCCTTTCAATCCTTTACTTGATTCTTTATATCTCAGTTTCTCAAGCTGGATGCACCCTCTGCTTGAGAAATCTTCAATTCATCTTTCCTTTTCTAGAAAATCTCGTTCATATAGAATCTCAGCATAAATCCTTTCAATTCTCTGAATGGTAATCATCTTGATCGATTATAAATTTGTATACCTTTTCTCATAAATCTTGAGACTCATTTCAATCTCTCCTCCGATCCATCACTATGGGTAGCATATCATCCAGTCATATCAACTTCCCAATATACACCAGCCAGGAGCAAAACATCAAAATGCGTTTTGTCTTTCCTGACTGCTAATGGTTGTTATTATGATGATTTGTCTGACACTATGTATGAGAAGATGGTGGTGAACAAATATCATGACAAACTACCTCGTGTGCAAGGTACTAGATGGGATTTGGCAGGATACTTTCTTATATGAGGGGGAACTATATAAGCGGATTAGAGACTTGATGCTGAGTTTCCCTAAACCTTCCACTATACCCGCAATTATTATAGATGCCTATTGGTCAGTACAACTTGGAGGATTGCAGAAAACGTTGGAGTTTTTGCGACTCTGCTACTATTGGGAGAGCATGAATTACAATGTGCTGGGAATATAGTTGTTGCCATCAGTGTCAAGTGGAAATGCCATTCCACAAGAAGCCACATACCAGCTGGTCTAGCCCCAGTTCTCCTGGTACACTGTTTCTCTTTGATGTAGTGGGACCTCTGCCAACTGGCGCCAAATGATCTAAGTATATAACAGTAGCAATTAATCATTTGACCCGATGGGTGGAGGCCAGGGAAATTAAAGATTTGAGAGAAGTCACAACAGCCAAGTTTATTATGGAATGCATTATAAAGCAAAATGGCTGCCCACAGTTCATTTTAACGGACAATGGAACCAATTTCACGTTGCACATTTTTCCCAAGTTAAACAAATTGATGAGATATGCAGTTTTTTGACCACAACCTACCATCAGGAATCAAATGGAATGGTGGAACAGTTCAACGAACCTTAGTGAACATACTACATAAGTTGGTGAAGGATTGACTCTTGCAGTAGAGTACTCTCCTATCTACGGCTGTGTTTGCATATATTATCATCTATCATTTGTCCACTGGCAAGAGCCCTTTTCAACTGCTGTATGGTTGACATCCAGCTCTGCCTGCACTGCTTTACTAATGTGTAGAGGACACTGGTGGTGTGGAATTCCAGAGATATTTGACAAATCTAATAAAGCACTGATCAATCTACAAACGGAAGTCAACCCACCAGTTTGGCCAAGAAGATCCATGATCAGGTATCTGACCAGAAAAGATGGAGAAGACTTACGCTGTTTGATGTAGGAGATCATGTCTAATTCCATGACCAACACGGATTTGGGCGGTAAACAAGCTCTCTAACATCTGGACTGGGCTGTTTGAGATAATTGAGAAGACTGGTATGGATGCCTACACCATTAAGGAAACTTCAGGGGGTCTGATTAATACCTGAGTTAATTTAAACTTTGCTCAAGCATATAAGCAATAGGAACATATATCCAGTCAAAGGGGGGTTAATGTTGAAAAAGTTGATATGACTGGAAAATATGCTATAAATTGTGGCGAATTGGAAATTGGAGTTGATATGAACCTCAAGATTGATGGAAAAGAGTATATTTATAAGAAATGAATTGATCAAAGTGTCGACTTTTTGGTGAAATAAAGGAAATTGTGCCAAGGTTTTAAGATAGACAAAAACTCCTAAAAAGAAAAAACAAATAGGAGATTACAAAGCAGAGGATTCATTAGGCTTGGGAGACTGAGATTTAAAGAGTTGAAGGAAAGATTAGGAAGGAGGTCTTAAGATAGGTTTGTGCAGATAAGGCTGTGATTATTAAAAGATTAATAAAGCTTTGATAGGGGCAATCGCTCCATGTATCTTTTATTGGGTTTTTTTATTAGAGCTGGTAATCTTCATATTGTCTGATTCAGTTGCTCATTGGCTAATAACCTTTGTAATTCAACTTTGCGAAATCAAGCCGTTATGACAAGAATTAACAATTGACAGCAAAGATCTCTTTATATTTTTGAAATAAGGCTTTTGCTTAATCTTTCTGGTCTTCTGATAACTCCATTAAATTTTCACATGGTACAACTGCCATTATGTCAGGCTGTGGTTTGATTGGCAGACCAAATTATCCGGAAAACCAAACTCATGAACATGGAGGACCTTATCAATTGGGATAAAATATAAAACGCCACTATTTGGTGTTAACAGATTTGCTTTGGACTATTCTGAAGATTTGCTACCAAGACCTTGATCTTCCCAAATACTGGAAGTATAGTTTCTGGAATCATGTGGGGCTCAAGCGCGATTGCTAATAGGACTAATGACCTCTCCATATAACCAAGCAGGCACTTCCACCTCTAACTTGGTGCTTATAATTACTTGGTGTCCAGAGGGGATAGATATAGGGCCAGAAGCTCTAAGCGGTAGCCCTTGATATTCTTAGATTTGATGGGGAAGAAACCAAATCTTGTTTCTAAATCGATGGTAGCAAACTGGAATCACCCTATCACCATATGAAAGGTTAATATGACTCATGTGTACCAGATCTTTTGAAATTCCGCTGGAGGTAAAGTAGATAGGGATCCGCTGCTACAGAATTTCAAATGTCTCCGCTGTCATATCAACAAAATTCCCAAAGTGGCGTATAGGAGGGGTTCAATTAACAAGTTATAATTATTGTTTGGTAGCACTATAGCTGCTGCTACAATGACAATTGACCTAAAACTGCAAGGGTAGCGCACTGTACGCTCATTCAAAGACCAAGTTTTACGCGCCTGCAGTCCCATACACCATATGATGTTCCACGTCGGGCTTTAATGCCAATTTCGTCACCAACTTTGTGGACACTATGTTGATTGAGGCACCCATATCAATTATAGTGCGGACTCAGGTTTTTGATATGACAATGTCATAGTAAGTACACTCAGAGTAAGATACATTCTGATTGTTAAAACATGGACATTTAATGGATCTCGTTTTCTTAAGAAGCTCATAATACCCTCCATGACTTTATGGTACTCTTTAACAATAGCGTCCACAGGAGGGCCGCGTTCACCCCTTTTAAGAGAAGTGCATCAGTAAATTATCTTTTTCATCTGTAGTAATTTGGTCAAACATTTGACAAGCATAAAGCTTTGGTTGCTCCTGGGGGCCTGCTTCCACCATATCCATAAATTGCGCTTATGTCAGCACATTCACCCCCAACTAGTTGCTGATATAGAAAGGAGTCGTCATACTGGGGAACTTCCACTGAGTGTGTGTGGATAGTTTCAGGTGGGATGTTTTAGTCAGAATAGCAGAAGTAATGAGTCCCATCTCTACTCCGCTCTGACCTTTTCCTGATTATACTGCTCCTGCGGTAGGTAATAAACCTAATGATTGAGACAACTTCTGGCTAGGTGCCCAGAGCGACTGCACGAAAACCAATTGACCTCATAAGATCTTCATCCATGATTGTTGTAAAATGAACCACAAAAGTTAGAATGGGGTTAGACAGTGTAAACAGACCTTCCTGATAGTTGAGTGCTGATGGCAACTCAGTTGGTAGTGAGGAGTGTAGTGATAATATGGCCAGGGGTTAGTAAACGGACACTGAACAGGGAGGGATATCTACCCCAAATAAGAAAGTCTGGCCAAGGAGGTGATAGGTTTCCACTCTATATTGGGCAGAGGGAAGGTAGCGGATAGATGGTGTAAAATTTAAACAAGATTAAGCAAGGGTATGACAACCTCTAAATATAAAGCCATAGATAGAAAAGCTCACAGTATGATTTCACAGTGGAGGTCAATGCTATGAATACATCAGATTTGGTTAAAGTCCCTACCCCAATTAACACATGGGCTTCCGCCATAAAGCAATCAGCAAATGCAGTGAGGGTCTCGTTATGCTGAAACCTAATAGTTAAAAACTCAGCCTTCTGCTGCGCCATCTTTGAAGCTCCTCCAAACAACCACAGCACAGTTTCCTTCACTTTTTGATATGTAACAGAACTGGTGAGAAGATAGCAAATAACTTGGTCAGTGCTTCCGACATCTGAAGTGGAAATTAGTAATTTGGCTTTATACTGATCTGAAGCTCCTTCTAATGAAAACTTTAATTGCTTAAAGGAACCATGGATGTTCCCATTGCAATCAAACGGCGGCAGCTTATCAATACAAACCTCCTGCAGAAACTCCTTCTTCTACTGAAGCACATCGTCCAAGGCAAGCTTGAGTTCCACATATTAAACGGTTGCAGTATCTCAGAAAGATTCTGTGCCAGAGCAAGCCTGATATGACATGGCCAGCAACTGAGTTATTTTATTGTTATTGTGATTGATTAATGGGCCCCCTGTAGTGGAAATCACTGTCATAAAATTTGCGGTATTCTAGAGATACGCTGAAGGATTTATGCGCAGGGTTCAACCCATTGAGCAATAGGACCAATGATATGATGAACGTCATCCTTGAAACAACAGAATAAACTTGGAATAAATATGGAGCACTCGCTCCCAAAACACTCTTTTTATTTAATATATTAAAATACAGTGGATACTTCCTATTCCGCTCACTTAAAACTATTAACAATTTTCTTAAGTCAATCATCTCAACTCACCTATATATAAGCAACTTCAGATGATACTGCTCCCTGGCTTTGTAATTTAATTCTCCAATTCTCTTTGGTTCCAGCAATCCTTCATTCGTTAAACTCACAATCACATAATTTGAAGCAATTTCCCATATATTCATCATGCATCAATATCTCCAACCTAATATTGCCTCATCTTGAGACATTTGAATAATCAGTACTCATATCAAACTTGGCGGATTCTATCCACTACACCATAATAACTTAGGGCTTATCGTCCAATCATATCAAAATTGTGACCCCACCCCTTCACCAACTCTAATTTGGTGCTTACCTGACAATTACCTGTTAAAGCTTATAACAAAAGTGCTTTGAAATTTAATACTGATAAAATCAGTCAAAATACAATTTTAATTCCTGGTGAAACCACTTAATCAGGGTAACACTTTTACTAATACTAATTGGGCGAATAGCACAACTTTGGGGTAAGCAAACTTTATTGACTATGCAGCAAAATTAGGGGAGTTCATCAGAGGTTCCTCCCCAGCCCACTTCTATTTTAATTCAAGCATCTACGCCGCGAACTCCCCTTTTTTAGACTTATAGGTTTCCTCAAGGTGCAACTATTTTTCCCCAAGGTGATTGGCTTAAATATATCAAATCATTGCCTCATGGATTTGCCCTACCTACTCTTACCCTCCATCAGTTGTTCTATCAAAGAGAGACGAGTTTTGAGAGCTCCGATAGTTCAAACATATATATTTCCTAAATAGGCTAGAACCTGATAATAAATTTGTTTTTATTACACATAAAGTCCTAGGTGAGTTTAAATACTAAGTTTTGACATCTTAAGAGGTCTTGCTTTAATTACTCCCACGTCACTTCATATATTAAACATATAAAAAACTATAAACACTGTTTTTAAAGTTACCTCTTTTTTATTATCAAATGGCCAGAAAACCCCCTATAACATATTTAACTCAGAATTAGAGAGTGTAACTTATTCTGAAAATTATTGTTGGAATTTAGGTGCCAAAAGATTGAAGGATACCCCAGTGGTAGAATATGGACTCACTATCACTTCCTTCCAAAGTTTGATTCTGGTACATGAACTTTGGATAGTGGGTGACTATGACTTTGTTGGCGTTGTGCACCAATGCCCCAAACTAAAATAGCAAATAGAAAAGGCGGTCCATGGAGTTCCTAGCCATCTTACATCACGCATGGAGGTTTTCTGGGTTTTATCATCCTTTCATATTTCCTTGATTCCCTTAATCGGTGTGGTATCATCCCCAGGTCGTCACATCTCATATAAAATTAAAATTAGGTGCCAAACGCACCAGAGAGCAGTAAAAAGCCTAAAATTTAACAATGTTTGTTGCGTTTAGGGCTCAGCCTTTATCCATTCACACAAGTTTTGATTTTTAGTTTAAGCTAACAGTTACCTGGTTAAGCTATACTTGGCTATATACATACTCTTTCTGAGGGATGAGGCTGCACTGGATGTTTGAATTGAAGACATTTTTGCCAGTGGACAGAACTTAAATGAGTAATCTCATGAGCTTTTAACGTTTTTAGAAATTCTTGGAGGGATCCCTAAGACCATATGTTGATCATGGAAATATGAATATCTTATTACTAACAAACTCCTATCCACTTCCCTTAAAACATTTAAATAAACTTGTTATATTGACTTTTAGAGTGCTCATCAAGGTGAAGTGTTTAAATTTTTACCAATATTTATATCAATGAAGGCTGAGTGTGTTTGTATGCTTTCTTCATTCAGTAAGAGACCTTCATGTTAAAGATCATGCCCTTTGGTTTTTAAACTTTCCCAATTGTTTTAAAAATTTATTGACATGATATTAGGCGACTTTGTGTTATTCTGCGCGATAACTTACATGGAAACATTTAATTTACTCACCAGATAGATAGTCTCATTTTCAGCATCTAGTAGATGTCATGGAATGCTTAGCACAAGAAAAACTAGCCATCTGAACAAATTTATTTGAGAATTCTACAAACCAAAGCTGTGGAAGTCCAGATGTTTTTAGCTTTCAGGTGCTGATTTCCGCTGGACTTCACATAAATGTTTTTTATAATAAGGGTAAAAACACTAATAAATGAAAAACTGGGTTTCTCAAGGTTTTATTAGTGTTAGCACTGGGTAAGAAAAATGATCACCATTGATATCATACCTATCATTGTTTATACTGTATTGAGGGTCAAAGAGAATTCAATGATACATTTGGAATAGCTCAGTATGTTTCAAATTAGGAAACATGGAAATTCAACCCATAAGGGCTTGTTAAACTTGATTCATTTTGGCTAAACGACTGAAGGGGAGTTAGATTTAAGCAAGATGTACCAGTAGAGTAACTATTTAATATATATTAGCCAATCCCCTTTTGAAAAAATTATTGCATCATTGGGGACCCCCACCAAGCCTATAAAAGGGGTTGGTCCTCGCTTAGGTGTTGACTTTGAATTAAACGTGACCTGGGGAGAACCCTCCAATGGACTCCCTAGGTTCCCATGCTGGGTGGGGAAATTTGACTCCTGACTTTGCGCTATTTGCCCATTTAGAATTCGTAAAAATTGCTACCCCAATTTGCAGGGTTTCACTGAAAATTGACTAGGGTCTTTTTAGCTTATAAAATCGTAATTATTTTCAAATCACTTTTATCATCATGAAGACTTATATATATCTAACATTTCCCCCTTTTAGACCAATTTTGACCCAAAACTCTCATTTTGAAGCCTGCAGGGCAAATATCTGACAAAAGTCTTATTCATATAAAAATATTAGTTTTTATTAGGACAAAAACTTCAAATAAAAGTAGCAGCCATTTGCAACTGAGTAACTAAAAATTCACATACTAAAATGAAAATGTTTCTATGAACCCGAAGATTTCTTTAAAATATTTAGTGCATATGTTAGATTTTTGCCCCTCTATACGCAGCATCATTTGAAAATTGTTTAAGTTAAACAACATAATGTGACGCAGCCTAAAATGCAGTGAAGTCCATACTCTCATAAAAATCTTGCAGGTTAACGTGGATCTTGACTATCCTTCATTATAACCACTAAAGCATAGAGTTTTTTCAAAAAAATGATTTTTTTGCAAGAAGTAGAGGACATAGTAGAACGCTAGTTTAATTAAGACTAAGATATTACTGTACCAGAAGATATGCAAAATAAAATAAGAAACCTTTTTTGCGTTATAAGCTATGCAAGTTTAGCATCACTATCTGCATAAATATGACCATTACTCATTATAGTGGTTTTGATTCACAAAGGTGCTCCTGGGATGTCACTTATCCTGATTGCACATGGATTGCTAATGCATACTAGTTAATAGTGAGAATGCTATACAACAGGTTGTATGGGATGCTCCAGGTTCACTGTGAAAGAGTACATGGCAGATTATGATGCTAAGTGGTTGTATAATTGTAAAGTTATGGTTTATCTGTAAGCCTTGTTCTAGTGACAATAGATACATAGGGTTTTTATTTTATAGCAGGCCTCATGGGTGACTAATTCTACAATTGCTCACGGGTTGATACTAAATATGTATTCTGGTGAACTTGTATCTATAATATCATCCAGGGGGCTCTGGGTTATTTAAGAGGGTTATTGATGCATTCATGCAGGGCTGTTGTGGTTGCATCAGCAAAGATAGAGATTACCACCTCTACTCCGCACATTCATTTTTCAAGCCATTGGCAACTAATTGCACCACGTGCACTACACTTCTTGGGGTAGTATAGCGCTTAGTGAATATTTTAACTTCTATAATGATAAGCCAAGTTCATCTTCATTGTCAAGAGAGTATCTGCAACTTTTGCTCCCTTAAAGATGGTGTGAATACACAACCAAACCATAAGGGAACAACCTGTTAATAACACAGGAATATGTTACCGCAAAGGGTTCCAGAACCAAAAAGGACCTAAAGCAAGGGTGTAACAATCGTATATATCAAGAGATAAGCCAGAAATGCGAGGACTTGGTTAGCCCTCAAGCCGAGTCCATTACCAAGCGCAGATCTGAATCCAGATTTTTGCGTGCCTCAATTTAGAGGGGTCAAACTTTCCACGAGGGATAAAATCTTTACATAATTTAGACAAAATGAAGTTAACTATATTATTAGAAACCTAATTGAGGGGGTCTGCAAAGAGGTCAAACCCAGGGACCATCTGATAAACGAAACAAATGGGATTTTATTATACAATTCGACCAACAAAGAAACTTGTTCTCAAGCAACGATCCTAAAGGATAGGGAGATATAATTTTCCATCAAGCGAGGCAATGCGCCCAATCAAAATTCAATAAATTAAACTACCATCCATCGTTTTATACAGATCAAGTAAGCTCACACTCAGGTAATTGACTGCAATTAGAATTTGCCAGATTTGGCAATATGGTAAGCCAAATGGGTCTCTAAGTACCATTCTCTGATTAATAACAATGACCAATCATAAATCTCCAATTATCTTGTGCACTTCAGTGCCGAAGATGTATTGCTCATCTAACCATCATGCACACCCCAAGAACCAGCCTGGCCATCTTTAGCCCTTACCAGCTTTGGTCCAGAAGTTATGCTTCAGGTCAGGCAGGTCCACCAACTTAATCTTCTTGGCCTTCTCCTCTCAGCCTTATTTGTAAAATCTATCCCCACAATTATGTTATATAACAATGGGATTACCTTACCACTCTTTTTAGCGCCATCCCTACTACAGGATATCATCCAGGGAAAGATCTTGTGGGCGAGGCCAGCTTCATGGCGGCGATGACTGGCTTAGCATTGGGCCTGCTCCATATGGAAAACGATCCAGGAATGCATCAATGAGGTCTTGTGCATGGACACAGACACGTGCTGGGACCCAGCTAATATCTGAAGCGTCAAACCCTTTCCACAACACCAGTTAATCAAGTCTTCTCTTTACATGATGTGAAGCTATCACCTCTTCTACTTCCCACTCAGGAGTTCTATCTACCATGTATGCCTTGGGAGTCTCTGGCGGGGAACCCTTGAACAAGATCAGATTGTTTTCATGAAACACATAATTAACTAAAACAATGGGAAGATCCAGTTGGCACGGGGCATGAACCACCTCTCTGACAATGTAATAAGGTCTTACCCTCTTGAGTTCCAGTTTTTTCATGGCTGCTTGATTCAGTTAAAAAAATCATGCATTATGAGATTCCCTTCCGTGTATGCAGGATTTACTATCTCTTACCATCCAAGTTATTCTTATAAAATTTTATAGTGGCATCCATATTGGTGTCACCCCTTTGTGAACTTTCTTGATGGACTTGGAGTAGTCCACCACCGCATCCACCTTGGACCCACCGCTGGGTTACATGTTAAAAGAGGGTTAGACTTATAGTTGGCGAAGAAGGGAGAACAGCCAATTAAAGAATGATGGGGTTGTTTTAACTAACTTGATTCTGGAGAAGATGAGAAGCCCAATTAGAATGGTTAGATGCAGTGTAACACCACAAGCACTGTTCTAGACACAAGCTCACTCGCTCTATCTGTCCATAGATTAAAGATGGTAGGCGGTAGAATGGCAAAGACAAATCTCAAGAGTTTTTACAACTCTTCCTGAAAGTTTAGATGTGAACTGGGGTCCGCAGTCACTGATACTTCTCTGGGGTACCCCATGGAGGGAAACACCTGAAAACAATTAAAAGCCATTTGCTCCGCACTTACTGTGGTGTTAAATGTAAAAAAGGCACACTTCTTGAACTTGTATACCGCTAGCATGATAGCAACATAACTCTCTGACACAGGTAGCCCACGATAATTTTGAATGAGAGGGAAGTCCAGGGCCCCTCTTTTTTATATGATACCAACAAACCTGCAAAAGGCTGATGGTTTGGTTTCATCATATTTAAAATTATACATCTCCTTTAGATAGTGCAAATTATGCTGACAATTCCTTCCAGCCTAAGTATGGCAAATCAGTACAAGGTCATCTTCTTCCCAGAGTGCCTTATTGTAATCCCACCATGGTGATCCTTGATTATCTTCCAGCGAAGTGGCCCTACAGAATCCCATAAGTGTCCCTGGAACCATACCATCTATCCTTTACATGGTATCCTTTTAATATCCTCCTGATATAATTTACATTTGAAAAGAACCATAGTTTATTCTGGTGATACCTACTGAAAAAGGATGGCATTTCTAAACATACCATACTCTATCAGGTTCTTCAATGAAGAAAGAAATGGAATGCATACCATGGTGGGCTGTTGCTTGGATACAATTTTACCATCAGGAATTACCAAGTAGATATTGTGCAGCTCCACCTCCAAGGGATCAGGAGATAAATCAGAGGTTTGACTCAAAGCTTCAGCTAATTAATTCCTCTTTCCCTTCATAAACTCATAAGAGAACACATACAGACAAGGGTCTCATGCAACCAGGTTTTACAAGTAGTCAGGACGTGAGGAGCGTGGTAGTACAATAGGTTACGATGATCTGTACAAACGTGTAATAGCTGGGAAGAATCGTGTAGATAATGGCGCCTTAAGTTAATTGCTTCCACTACCGCCAATCACTCTTTGTCATAACAGCGCTTTAACTCATGTAGGAAACTTTTCCAGGAAAAATATTTCACAGGACGCTCAACTCCATCCTCGCCCACATGCAACATAGCAAGCAGTTATTGCAAATTTAGAAGCATCACTAGCAACTGTAAACTCGTTATCAGGGTCCACCAACTTGGTCCTTTTTTCCTTCTCCATCTCAGCCTTACTAGTACAATCTTTCCCCACAAATTATGTCATTTAATAATGACTTTAAACTCTTTCAAATGGCATTTGCATTCCAGCATTGTGGTATATGGACGCATTATACCAAAATCTGATGGGGTGGTTCAGCATACGGGTGGAGACAAAATGTTTCCATTGTAGGGTTGAGGCCTCAAAAGTAGAGATTAATTTCTGCAGCTAGTTAATATCTTTATTAAGGGTACGTACCATTTTAGAATGGGCACCATTGAATCATAAGCTCTCAGTATAACTTTATGGGCAAGGTCATCGCTATATATGCATTAGCCAAATTTTAAATTCAAGCACCTACTAACACATGTGCCTCTTAGTGAAGCAGTTAGCAAAGCCAATGAAGGACCCTGGCATTAGAAACATATGGTGAGGAAGTCATCCTTGCGCTAAGCCATCTTCTTGGTTCCTATAAGAATATCAACAAAAAGTGTTTAATCTTCTGATAGGAACTAAACTACGTCCAAGTAACAGGTAACGTAGTCAGCACTTTGACGTCAAGGTTAAAGAATATAACTTTGTCTCATTCTGGTCTGAAGGTCCCTCCATGGCAAACTCAGATTAGTTAAAAAAACCCTTTATATTACCATCCTGTTTGGAGGTGCGAAGTTGGTCACTATGAGGGTGCTTATCCCTTTAAGAATGCATGATCTTGACATAGTTGGTTGCACCTTTGTCTTTGGAAGTTCTGAGCCAAAGCAATTATAGTGAATAGGGCATGAAGAAACACACTTATAGCTAATGAGCTTATGTTCAGGCTTTCCAAATGTGTGGGCATCATGGTAAGCACATAGGGGTTCATTTAGATGAAGCAAGTTTTTTCACCAAACTTTTTTTGATAGTGGTTATGTCCCTCGCTACTCTGGAGGTTAAAAATTCTCTCAGGAGATGCTTTCAACTTTTCTTTTTTGTTATGGTGATTTATACACTTTTATTTCTCTTTGGTTAACCAATTTTTTTATTTGAGCTTTGCGGTGATTTCTCTCAATGTCTAGTATTAATTTTTAAAAGATTAATTTGTTTTAGGGCGTCAACCATTAAATATGCAAAGTGAATCACATTTGCAATTTAGGTCTTTATATAAACCTTATAGGCAGCAAGTTCTTCTTCTCTTATTTTATTTGGGTAAGGCGATCAGGAACTGTTCTTTTTCTAAATAATAATAGTAAAAAAAGAAATCTAAATGGCACCCCATAGGGTACATAGCCCTGCCTTTGTCAGCCAGGACCTCTAGGTTTAGGACGGTGGGGAACTCATGACGGCTTTATGACAAGATAGAGTATGAGTGAAGGAAAAAAGGGGATTAGGAACCAGATTGGGAGCCATAAGTTAATCAGCCATCTTTTGCATGAGATCATGTTGACAAACAACCATTCTTGAAAATGTTCTAATAAATGGGAGTGAAAGCGATTAAAGCTTCATGAAGGGTAGGAGTCATGCCTGAGAAAAAGCAGCCAAGACCACAGCATGAATATCCATAGCGCTATTGCTACAAACTAGCGCGTAGAGAAGGTATTGATGACTATATGTTGAGAGAAAATATGTAACTGGATAGGCTGAATATCTGCCCATTGTCCTGGCAGAAGAGAAGCATAATCTTTTTCCAGATAGCCTCAGAGGGCGGACATTGCTCTAGGTGGTGTGCTAAACTTCCATGGTGGCTGCATACTGTGCATGATGAATGGGAGGTGTTGGACCACTCTACATTATGATACGCCCTCCGCAAGAACTCCATACATGAACGTTGAAATAGTGTTGTAATAATAAATGATGTATCTACCTCCAAATCATCCCTTTGGTCTCTAAGCTGTAAGATATGTCTATCATATCCAGATAGTTTGTATGGGCAATTATACTTGGACAATGGCGTATCATGTTGTCTATAGAAGCTTGTCCATGGACTTCTTGTCTGTAGATTAAACTAAGATGTCCGCACTGAAAGTCTGTCCGCTTATGTGGACTTTCAATTACGCTCTTCTCATGGCTAGAATCATTTGTTGAAATGTGCAGGATTACCATGTAGGCCTGCAGCGGATGGGTGAGATGACAGATACCTAATCAACGAGTTTGATTGATTTAGTTTCTTACACATAGAGTGCGTGCAAAGTTGACCTTTCTTCACGGGCCCAGTGTAGGTTTGGACGATCTGTATTAGTTACCTGGGCAATCCAAGTGCCTAGTATATGGAATGCTTGTTCTATATAGTTGGTTATCCTCATGCCTCCACTATTCCTGGAGCCAATTTAAGTTTTAAGATGCACAGGAACTTTTTAATTTGAAAAAAGCCACCCCCATATAAGAGCATATAATGATGTAAAGAAAGATGATGTGAAGGTTATTAAGTGCTGTGAACCAAATGATGGACAAATGCATAGAGTTGGCAATCACAACCTAGACGATCATACTTGAATTTTGGTCACAAAGAGAGTCAATGCTCTTGGTCACCTCGTCCAAGAGATGGTTTTCCATCATGGTGTTGGCATATCCCCCTGATTCAAGGCATTCTCCCAAGTGGCGGACAGGTCCTGTGGTAGGCCTGGAAGCAAATGGGAGTTCAAATGGGGTGATTGAGGAATTATACTACTAAAGCAGGTGAAGAGTCTAACTTATGGTATAATTCACTTGTCAAAGTGGAAGCTAAACAACGAACAAATTAGTTTCCCAGTAGGATGATTTCAGTTCTTTCTGCATTAGGTGATGTATTGCTGATCATGGAGTATTCTTGTATGGTATTCCCAAGGATGTGAGCGTCACAATTGTTGGTTATATCCACCACACAATTATCTGTAAATGCCATCAATCTGACTGATGGTTGGCCATAAATAGTGACTTTAGTAAGGCGAGCATTTGTATTGTGGTAGTGGGTCAAGGATTAAGTTATATAGTTGGAGGCTTAGAGAGTCACCTTAGTGGAGACTCCTCTGTGGGTAAATTAAATCCGTTAGAAAACCTGATCCACATAAATACATAGTGACTGTTTCAATAAACAGCATCACACATTCTGTAAATATGGCTGGGAACTTAAACTTGTGGAGGCAAACCTGGAGGTATATAAAGTTAACTCAGTCATAGACTTTCTGTTAATACAGAAAATAAGCTCTCCAGAAAATTGAAAATGTAAGACATTAGATAAATACTCGAATGTTATCAAAAAATGGATCTTTTGGGGCAAATCCATATTGTGTAGGGGATATCACCTCAGTTGCTACTTCAACTAGACGCTTAACCAAGGTTTTTTGTGTTTTGTTTGGTGTCAGTGCTTAGGGAGATAATGCTTCAGTTTAATAAATTTAGTATAAAGTATTATTTGAACAGAGTTACTCTGTGCCTCTTGGGCTCCAGAAAGAATGCATTTTTCCATAACGCATTTTTTCATGGAGACTAACAGGCGTCAAATATGTTAATAAAATCTGTTTATAGTATTCATAAAAAACCCATCAAGACTAGGAAATTTTTCTTTTGGTGCACTGCGTACAGCTTTCCATAATCTCTCTTGATAGATTAAATTATAAAATTATTAGACTGAACTGCGGTGTTGATATGTGCACAATAAAGAATAACTAAATATATTCTGTTTTGACTGGTTCAGGTTTACATAAATTTTAATAAATCCTGTGTATTTTGGTGGCAACTTCCATATGTATTTCTGTTATGGATGTATCTGACTGCCAGACCTATATGCAGGCTACGGTGTTCTTTTGAGAGTAAAATTAATGGATTAAATAATTGTAACACGTCTCTCTGGCTGTTAGATTTTAGCTTTATTTAAAATCTAACGCGGTGCTGGAGTTCTCTTACTAAATCTTTTATCAAGAGGATATCTCATCCCATTTTACACCCCCATTCAAGGCTGTATAATGTAACTGTGACGTTATTTTCAGGTGATCTACTTCAGTCAAAGTAAGATTGATGATGGCTTAAGTTGCTTAGGATCCCCTCATAATGCACGTTTAACCTGTTTTTTATTAAAATTTGGCCAGGTGATCAATGGGTCTGAACAGAAGGGCGTCAAAAACCCGCGCTGAAGTAGTATCCTCAACCCAGGATTTGAAACTCCAAGTTGAAAAAAATTCTGGGCGAATTCTACACCACCTGGATGCCTGTGTAAGTGGCTTTGATGGAGTAAAGGATTCCAAAACTAACTATTGATAGAAGTATCCAATTTTGTAGCTTTAATTTATATTTTTTTATTAATAGATTAAAAGCGCTTATATAAGGTCTATGCGCAACATAGATATTTTTTATCTTTGTGAGCTCAAAAGATGAGTCATATTTCGAAGAAGAGGCAACATTTCAGATTAGATAACATATAGTCCCAAAGTGGCTTTTAAAACGCAAAGTTCAAGATGTCCTTATGAGGCTGCTTTTGTGTGAGGCCACTGATTAGTGTTTGTAATGACCCAACAGTCCAGGTCTCCCATAATGAGGGTTTTAGAAGTGAGAGGGAGGAGTGTCAAAAATGAGAAAAATTCACAATGAGCATGTGTGCAGTTCAGTGCATATACGCTGGTTATTGTGTGCATCTAGTTGTCCAGGAGAAGATAGCTGCCAGTATGTGTCCATTTAAAAGAAGATTTCTAATAAAACAGATTTTGGTTTTCACATAATAGCACCGACATTTATATGATCAAAATAACAGTGTTGGGAGGAGCATGTTTTCCAATGCCTCCTCCTTCCCTGTAATAGTGGATTTCCTGTATTGCCAAAAACTTTACAGTGGGTTTTTTGTATGAGAAAAGAATAATTAACCCAGAAATGTAGTTTTTGAGTCCCAGTAAGTTTAACACCAATATCTCTACTGAGATGACTGGCATGCCTCAGGGCCAGCTAACAGGGCCATGAGCCCTAAACCTTTTCTTTCCGTGAGCATCTTTGCATCCTTACTATGAATTCCAGAGTGGTGAGTAGGAGCTGGGGTATTCACGACCTTTAATTACTAATATTTGGGCCCCTTTTTGAATTTTATGACCATGATTTATCACTGTGTTGCACTTATTGTGTATCCTCGTTGGAATTTAATTATATCTAATGAATTCCTTTTATTGATATTAAATCATGTTTTAATTATAAATCCTTTTCTTGGGGAGTGTGCAGTTCTCTGGCAACAATGAGCTGGCACTACATAGCTTCCGCCATAATCTGTTGGCTTGGATTGGCTGGTTGGTTGGTCATCTGTAACTTTTGATTGGCTCAATGTTACAAGATCTTCTATATCTTTCTCAATATATTCAGTCGAGATGAAGGATTCCGCCAAGGCCTTTGCCTTGTCATGGCTAACTTATGGTCCTGTTTGTACATTTTCCGCTCCTTTATGGGTATTGATTTTCTATTTTGTATTCTCCATATTCGCCCCAATGGAATGCTTGATTTGTGTCTATAATTTTGGCATGCTTAGAGCCATTTTCAAACATTTCCTCATCACAGAAACTAGTTCTCTAATTTCTTCTTTTATGGGCAGGTGTGGATCTTGTGTCTAAAATCCTGGCAGTGTTTGCATATGGAAAGTGCACTTTCCACTGTTGCGTGGAAAATTTGAGATCTTTACCCATTAATAATGAGGGAAGCAATGTGGGGAATCTCATGAGATCCTCCTCTACCTACAGGTTTGAGAAATGATTTTGTTTGCTTTCCATGTGCTATGAGCCAGCATGATTTGATCTTTGCATTTAAATGCTTTATTTCTCCATATAATTCCAAACCCTCCTTAAGATGGTTCTTTATGAATGTGTTTGCAAGCATTGTAAGAAGATATTTGAAATATATAATAATATTTTTGGATTCTGTTAAACTTGTAAGTTTAGTCAAACCCATTCTCTGGCCATCAAGGAGGTTAAAGATACTCATTTATGCGGAGTTATTAGCTTTTTTGCTTTTCCACCTAAGGTCCACCCAGACACAGAAGATATTATGGGTAGTCATTTACATGGCATGTGGAAACAAATTTTTTAGGCCTCACTAAATTTTTCCTATAGTGCCAGCGTATCTGTTCCAAAAAAAATTCCTTTACAACCAATGTTACTGGCTAGAAAGGGGACACTTTAAGTAAATGCAGTTTCTAATAGAAAATCCTTAAAACTCACCAGATACACCCCTCAAGTCTATTGTTTTTTGCTTGCCCTTTGTTTACACTAGTGCATTTAATACCTTTGGATAGTGCATTTTTAGATCCACTTCCTTCACCGCATTTGATTAACCCTGCCTTTGTTTATTAATTACGCTTATCTTACCAAGATTAAATATCAGATTGTTCTGCTTGAATTAAATCACGTTGCTTAAAGGTGATAGCAACAGGAACGAAAAAGGATAAAAGTAAGTTTTTATAATTGTATATTCTATATCCTTCATCAAAGGATTATTCAGGTGTCATAAGTAATCTTAAGTTGTTGTCAACCTGCACAATTGCATACAAATACACATTTCTCTATAATGTTTAAAAATTTATCAACAATCAAAATCATTTTCTCAGTAAGGCAGCATCAACAGATTGGAGAGGATCCCTGGAGGGATTATATGATAGATATTGTTTATAATATAGAAGTACAACATGGTTCAGGTAAGTTGAGAAAGTAAAATAAAGGTTAGTTAGTGCTCCATATAGTGAGCACCATTGTATAATTTTAAGGTATGAGAACCCAAATGTTTTATAGCCGCTTTTACAACAGGATAGCAATATAAGTTTACTATCCTAAAAAAATGAGAAAAGATAGATCAATGAAATAGTAGAGTGATATATCTTTATCTCAGGTGTCACACTTCCCTATCCAGTCACAGGATTATTTTAGTAAATCCAAACTCCTTTCAGATTTTCTGCCAATGCTTCTTATACCATTGCTATAGCTCCTTTAGGCTTCCCTATTTTTCATTGAAGTCTCACATGTGGGCCAGTGCAGTTGATTCCTTGGGACTAACAGGGTACCTAGCCAATCTCTGTCTTGAACTAAGTTTAAATAAAACATCTCAACTGTTTGGCCATAAATAAGGGTCCTATCACTAACTTATCCAAGCATTTATAAAAGCTAATAATTTATTGATGACTTAGTGGACGCATAAAACAGATCTTTAAATTCAATTTTAGATTATCTTTTACCAATCACAGTGTGCTTGATTCATATGGGATATAAATCATAAATTAGATAAGATTTATGACTTTGTAAGTGATTTATTTTGGTTTTAAATTTTTATAAATAACTAGATAACTTATGGTAAGGGATAAGTCTATTAACAAAATCAATAATTTGGTATCTTATAAACTTTTCTTTCTCATTGCAAACACTTTTGCAGCCCATTCAATTCAAGACTAAATCTAGTTTGATAATCTCATAGAGGGTTTAGTCTGTGCCCATGTCTGGGAGCAGTTGGGCAAGCAAGGCAAGAGGAGCAGGTGGAAGGCTCGCGGCCTCTAACGTTCAAAAATGCCCTGGAGAATCTGGCGGAATAGAAAAAAATCTAAAAAAACCGGCAGTCACAATTTCCCTGGAGATACTCGTGTGGCAAGCATGATGCAACCAGTACATCAACACGCCACATTCCCAGCCACTTTCATCGGTGGAATTTGGAGTCCATGTGTATCTGGACATCCAAAAAATGGCCCTATGGGAAAAATTTTGTGAAGATGTACACAAAATTTTCCTGACCGCGGTGTATGTGGCACCTCACTCCATGTCATGCGGTTGGCTGGACCTAGGTTTTGAAAGCAAAATAGCAGCAGACAAGGCTGCAGCGGTGCACATAGTGGTCAACCTCCCCAAAGGGCAATGGGTCATCAAAACTAAACGCACCAGATGGACAAAATCAAACCAAATTTTCCTCACGTTTGACTTTTTGCCTACTACAGTAAAGCATGAAATTTTGGAGCAACACCTGAAAGATGGTCTCGCCATATATGGCGAAATACAATCTTTTGAAAAGCAATGTTTCACGCTGATGCCACACCTGTGCACCGGCAAAGCCATTGCAGTTCTGACCCCAACTGAGGAGATCGCGAAGGACCTAACCCAGATCCTGCACTCCACCTTTATTGACATCGCAGGGCACACCACCCACCCATTCTGGGTAACCGTGGACAGTGCACCCCCCATTTGCACCCACTATGATGCGTTTGGCCATAAGGCGCATGCGTGCCCCATCAAAGAGGGCGTCACATTCCAAGAGCACCCCTCGGTGGCCATGGCCAGTGGAGAGGCGCACTATGAACCAACTGCAAGCACCAAGGAGGCTTTCCCGTGGGGAGCACAAGGCTGCTACCTATTGGTAAAGCCCATCTCCCCACAGGAGTGGAAGAAGGCCAAGCAGGCCCATAGGACCGCGGCCAAGGAAGCGGCCAAGGCCACCACCACCATCCCACATTCACAATGACAGGAGGACATGGAGACCTTCGCGGTGGAAGCAACTTGGGAATCCATCACCCAATCAGATTGAGAGGCCCATGCCAAATGGGCCACTCAATCTGAGGACCTGATAGGAGAATTGATCTCACCCAATCGCTGCACCCAAGCCTCAATCAAAACCAACTTGGGTCCTATCCCAACCAAAAAAATTTTTTTGCCCCACTCGACGGTGCACTGAACTTATCCGCACCACAAAAAATTCGTCTGACGCCGGGAAAACAAAAAGTGAAGGCCAAAGCCAACGCGACTCTTTCTGCAAAAATTTAATAAAAACCCTGATAGCGTTGCTGCTAATACCCGCGCTGCTGTGAAAGCCTGTGGGGACCTGGAAGAGACTGGTGGGCCTGGGGGCCCACCCCCTCACACCTAAGGTGCGATGGGGGAAACCTTCACTCTAGGGATGCTGAATATCGCCAGACTCAAGGCCTCCCCGTCCCAGGCTAGGAAACTGAGTTTTTTACAAAACAATTTACCCGTGGATATCCTGGCCATCCAGGAGTCCCACTGTCCACGAGGTTCCGAGGAAGCTTCTAAAACAATGCTCCTACCATCCCTATCCTTTTGGTCAAAGCACTGTGGGGTGCTAATTTGGAAAAACAATTTTTTCAAATTTACATCTTCAGAAACATTCCTAAATGGCTGAGTGCTCGTTGTCACCTTCTCGTGGGCTGATGTTGCACACACAATTGTCAACATTTATGCCCCAAACGGTGCGCAAGAGCATCGGGAATTTTTCTCGTTGGTCAAATCCCTCCCGCTACCCCCCAATTCTTTCCTAATTGGTGACATGAACTGTTGGCTAACCTCACCAACGGACCGGTGGCCGCCCTCACCCCACGCCCCACAGGGTCATGTAGAACTACGCGTTCTAAAAGCCACCCTTGGATTAATGGATGTGCTGACGTGACATGCCTCACTGCTCAAAAATATGACATGTCCCCACGTCCACAACGGCCAATTAAGGTCCATGACCCACATAGACCTTATTCTAGCGCCAGCAAAATTCCAATCCCACATCTCCCACTTCAAAACAACGAAAATGGAATTCTCCAACTACCAACTGGTCTTGATAACATACCACTTACCCATCACAGTTGCAAAGGCCCCACATTGGTGCAAAATCTGCCCCCCAGAGCTTGAGTCACCAGGATTTTCCATGTGGGTGGAAGAGGCAACTTTGGCAAAATCATTTGTTGCACCGTTTTGTGCGGACCCCATTTCCACATGGGCAACTTTCAAAGAAGACACCATCCGCCACTATTGCCATCTCTCATCCAGATGCTCACGAGCCACATCGGCGGTTATATTGCACGCGCTGGCGGAATTGGCCCACTTGGAGTCCAACATTACAGCCTCAGGATATAGCCCTGCATGGGGCCAGAAGTGGGCGGAGGCAGCTGCCCACCTCAACGCACTTTAAAAGCCAACACAAACATTGGGTTTGTGTCCAATACAAGGCCACATGCATCACTAAAGGTGACAAGTGCACCGCATACTTCTTCAAAAAAATTTTTGCACCACGCCAGAGTGTGGCCTGCACACAGGTGCGAAGATCGGATAATTCTATTGTGGACACACCAGCCGAAGTGGCAATCAAAATGCAAAGATATTACTCCGAGTTATACCAAGCTGAACCAATTCAGCTGGCTGAAATGGCGGAATTTCTTGACAGAGCTCATATCCGCACCATTTTCTGATACCCGGAAATAATGAATTTAATTACTCCAAACGAATTATGGACTACCATTCATGGTGTGCCAAACCAAAAATGCCCAGGCCCAGATGGCATTCCATATGAGTTCTACAAAAAATATTTTAAATATATATCCCCATTGCTGCTAGCCACACTCAACCAAAGCCTGTTGGAAACGCGCCTCCTACCAGGAGGACATGAGGCCTTTACAGTCACACTCTTCAAGAAAGGGGATAGGCTAGACTTAGCCAACTGGCGCCCCATTTCTCTAACAAACACAGACACCAAAATTTTAGCAAAAATCATGGCTAACCGTTTAGGGACTGTAGCATCTGCCACCATTTCCCCAGAACAATTTGGTTTCATCCCCAGAAGGTCAATTTGGGATAACGTGCACTCTGTGGCTAATGTGTGTCAGTCCACAGCCTCTGGGGCACTTGTATTCTTGGACCAACAAAAGGCCTATGATAGAGTAAACTGGGAATACCTTAGGGCCTGCCTCCAGCAATTCCGCCTACCTCCCCGCTTCATTAACTGGGTGATGCTGCTCACGGAATCTGCAACAATGGCAGTGCGCGGCCCAGGTTTCCTAATGGAAGTAGTCCATCCTTAAAGGGGCCTGCGACAAGGGGACCCCTGAGCCCACTCTTATACAACTTCAGCCTTGACCCACTACTGCGAAATGTGAATGCCCAACTCACTGGGGTCCATGTGCTAGGCCAAACCCCAGTCAAGATGATGGCATTTGCAGATGATTGCATGGTGGTGGTGTCTAATAACAAAGATGCACGCGCGCTTGAAGCCCTCATCCAGGAATATTCCCGGGTAAGCAACGCGGCACTGAACGCCTCCAAAACCGAAAGCATCCTCCTTGGTCGGTTTCAGAACTGCTGGGCCCCAGCAAGTAGTTCCCAACCCGGCCCATCTGCTCGCCCACGTCCACGCCTTACTAACTCAAAACACACCGCTCCACTGGTGCTCCCCATTGTGCCACGACCTACTATAGGACCGGTACGCCATCTGGGCGTGTGTTGGAGGCAGGTGGATATGCGTCAGCAGTAATGGAGTGCCATATACTGGACAACGTGACGAAGCGAATCGCCTCTCTCAGAGCCCACCCTACTACCCTCACTGACAGGGTTGTTCTTGTCAACTCTATGCTCCTATCCAAAGTCTGGTTCAGAGCCCACGCCATCCCCTTCTCCCCAAGTTTCTTCAAATCCCTGTATGCTTTGCTACAAGGTTGGCTTTGGTCAGGCCGCCCTCCACCAGTACGGCTAGAGGTCATGTTTGGCCCTCATCATCATGGTGGCATGGGCCTACTTGACTTCAAAGCCCATGCCGCCAAGATCCTGGGCACCTGGATTGCGGCCGTCACTGCTCCTACACTCCCATCCCAACACTGGTCCCGCGCGGCCTGCTCCAACTTCTCCCGAGCCTTAGGCCTCAACAATTTATCAAATCCCGCTCCCTGATGAAATACCTCGCATCACACACAAAGCCACAGGTCCTCATGGGACCAAAAACCACTACAAAGGAATCCTGCTCTCCATGCGAAGCGCAGAGTGGAGAATTTGTATTAGTGGACATACAACCTGAAGAGGCCGCCCCTCTCCTCAGTTCACACAAGAGGTACAGGGGCTACCCATCCATGAGGGTGTGATCCCCATTCGACCCCAAGTCCTATCCAGGGTGGACTACCTGGACACGATGGACATCCCTTATTCCACTGAGACCCAAAAGACTATCTGGAAATACGCACACCATCCTCTGTTGCAGCCTCAAGTCCTCTCCCATGTGTGGCGCTGCCTGAGGCGGGTGTATCATACAGCTGAGCGCTCTAATGCTTTACTCTCATCCTGTGTCGTGTGTGGCCAGTATGGAACGCTGTTTCACCGCCTGGAGAAGTGCCCCACCTCTAAAGTAATATGGCGCGAAGTCCAACGTCTGCTAGGCCAGGATCAAACACATCCCTTCAGTCTGTCAAGAGATATGTTTGCTTCATCAATGGCCTCCCCCTCCCACCCTCCCTCCGTGCTCTGGTGGTTGCAATCGCCATGTGGACTATCCATACGATTGTCTTGGATGCCATCGCTGGATCCATCCCCACCCTCCCTGAAGCTGTCCACAGATTTCAGTCGCATTTGGTGGATCACTTTCAAGCATGGATGTTTGGATATCTCCCACCGCGTCGCCGACAGCTGGTCTCCTCCTGGTTCCCAGTCTGGTTCATCAAATCAGACCCCTTCCTCCACACGTGCTCAATAGTGGCTACGTCCCCTACACACGTTCCCTCCCCTTCCCATAAGTGGCGTTCCCGCTGGCAACAAGAGATAGCATCGCTTCTCTGGGGTGCCTCCCCTGGTACTAAGTTTTGTCTCATCTGAGTCATATTTGGAAGTGTCCGTCCCATGGTCGGCCTTCCCCACAATAAATTTAAAAATAATTTGGTATCTTATTGTCAAAGCAAAACAACATCTGACAATAGCCAATATGGCTCATCGTTCATTAAAATTAACTTCTGATAAGTTATCTCAAGTCTTACCATGATAGATTTTTGTATTTAATTAGTCCTCTAACTAAAGAACAGGAACTCATATGCTAAGCTAATCTTGCATTTCATACAATAGAAGCTTACTTAGAACAGTCAGATGTGTAACTCCTCATATTTTTTAAAGTTATCATTTAGTTTAGACATAAAATCTTATACTCTTTATTGCCAAATATATGCATCTTAACTATGATATCAGTTCAATTTTAGTATATCATCTCAAAAAAATTTCCATAAACAAACGTAATATGAATGTCTAACCAAAGCATAAAAGTCTCATTGTTAGATTAGAGTCTAACTCTATAAAATTTGCTGTTCCAAGACTTAAACAAAAGTTTGTCTTTAGCCCTTATTTTTAAGCAACGGCCTTTTTTGAAAGGTGGTCTATTTTTCAGAAAGATTAGTTGTAAAATTTTATAAATGGATTATTTAATACTTCTAGATATCACTGCGCTAATAGATTTAAGTTGATTTATGCCATAAAACCTGTTAAATAGTTTTAATGGTTATATATTATCATCACACTAGCCTCAATTGATTTGATAAATTAAACTTAAAATTAGCAATAAATTCATCAAAATTTACATAGGTGAAATTATTTCTAATTTGTTTGGGAAAAGTCCAACCATGGGATGAACATTTCCAATAAACACTAACAACATAACACTAAGAAACCATAAGGGCACTTTAGAGGAGGTGAAGCTAACTCCTGTTGCCAGCAGGACAACCAGTGGAAAGAAAAAAGGGAGCGATGAAAGAGTCCTGGGCTAAAACCAAAGATAAATGAAGGAAAGGGTCAAATGACAAGAACCAGATGGGAATCTAGGATGGCACCAACCAGAGGTGGTGGGATGGCAAGTGGAAAAATAACAAAGCTTGTAAGTGATCCTTAAGGTGAGTTGAAAGTGAAACACCACCTCAGATGGGTTGGGGTAGTGTCAGAAAGAGCGTCAAGGACAATAGTTTGGATCATACATAATTTGATCGCTATGATCAAGGCTTGGAGAGAAGAGTGGATAGGGGAGGTTATGGAAAAGGCGAATATGTTATTAGACAGGCTGAAAGTCTGTACTCACTCCTGGCAAAAGAGATGCATAACATCCCGCCAGACCGCCTGTGATGGAGGGCAATCATCCAAGCAATGGACAAATGACTCATATTGACCATACACAATGCATGAAGAATGATAGGCATTGGGCCACTCAGCAGTGCGTTACACCTGTCTCAGGCATATCAAAACATGAGCGCGAATCTGGGGTTGTAACAGAGGAAGGTGTGCATAAATTTAAATGTCCTTTTGGGTCTCCAAAGATTATGGGATGTCGAGCTTGACAAGGTATTCCATACAGGCAATAATGGGTGGACTATGAGGTACAAGTTTGTTTAAAACGACTTTCCCACGGACTTCTTGCTTGAAAAGGGTATAGGGCGACCCCTATGGACGGTGTGGCCAATGATGCTGATTCTCCAATCAGAGCTCTACATAGAGAGGAATTTGTCTGAAGTGGGGTGGCACCTCATGCAGGCACATGGCAAAGGGATGAGAGGCCAGATAGTTCAGCAAAGAATATGGGTGGTTTAGATTGCGGAGGCAAAGGGCGCAGGCAAAATTGGAGCATGATGCATGCAACCAGTGTTGGTCTGCAAGTGTGGGGCTGGTGACTTTAGTGATTCAGGTGCTTTGTATTTTGGCGACATAGGCCTCATTGTTGAGCAGGCCCAAAACACAATTATGCTGAGGGCCAAACATAACATCCAGGCGCACAGGGGGAGGGCAGCCTAACTAAAGCTACTCTTGTAGGAGGACATACAAAGAAGTGTAGAAAGAGGGTGAAAGCGATAGCATGGGCCACAAACCAGTCTTTTGACAGGAACATAGAGTTGGAAAGCACTACCCGGCCGTGAGGGTAGTATAGTGGACTCTGAGGGAGGCGATGCACTTTGTGACATTTTCTAGGTTGTGGTAATTCATTACTCAAAAGGCGTACTCTCTAGCCTCATGCCACACTCCCAAAACGTGCACCGGACCAGCAGTGGGTCTTGATATAAAAGAGAGTACAAGAGGGGCGTAATGGGGTGTCTGAGGCAAGTAAACAAGAGACCTAACCGCCAGAGCAATTTGATTAAGAGGCTCCAGTGACCAGCGGATTTGGTATCAGCTGAGGTGAATAAATACGGTTTTGGAGGATTAATGGCGATGTTACTGACCCTGGAGTATTCCTGGATAGTTGCCACAAGCTCACATGCACCACTGTTTTCAGACATCCCAACCACACAATTGTCAGAAAATGCAAGCTCCCTAACAGGTGCTTGGCCTTGCACTTGGACACCTGAAAGGCGTGCATTCACATTGCATAAAAACGGTTCAAGGCTGAAATTATATAAGAGTAGACTTGAAGGCTCCACTTGGAGGAGACCCCTTTGAGGGTGAACCACATCAGTAAGGAAACTAGGGCTACAAAATGCCATTGTGGCAGATTCTGTGAGCAACATCACCCAAATTATGAACTGGGGGTGGAATTTGTGAAGGCAGGCTTTGAGGCAATTCCAGTTGACCCTACCATAAGCTTTTAGTTGGTCTAAGAACACAAGAGCCCCAATGCCGGAGATTGGCAGACATTGGCTAAGGTGTGAATGCTTTCCCAAATTGACTGTTTTGGAAAACCAAACTGCTCAGAGGAAATTACTTCAGAGGCAACTTTCCCTAGGCGGTTGGCCATGAAATTAGTAAATAACTTATTATCTGTATTAGTAAGCGAGATGACGCTCCAATTCGCCAAGTTTAGCTTATCTTCTTCTCATACAGCGTTAACATATAGGCCTCCTCGGCCCCCAGGAAGGAGGCGCGTTTCTAATAGACATTTGTTCATTGAGGAAAGCATTAATGAGGAGAAATAGTTTAAAAATATTACTTGTAAAACTCATAATGAATCCCATTCAGACCTGGGCATTTCCTGTGCGGTTCACCACTAACTACATACCTAAGTTTTTACAAGTGATTAAATTATTATTTCTGGGTAGTGGGAAACAGTGTAAAGATATGTGCGCAATTGAGAAACTCATCAAAAGCGGCAGGTTTTAATGGTTCAGACTTATACAACTTGGAGTAAAAGTTCCAAACTTTGGCTGCCGCTTCAGCTGAAGTGTACGTGATAAAGGTTTATAGCCGCCTCACCTGTGTGCAGGCCAAACTCTGTCATGGTGTGAAGAATTTATGGTAAAAGTAGGTGACGTTTCACCTGATGTACTATATTTTGCCTTATGCTAAACATAAACGCAATGTTTGTGTTGTATTAACAGCGCATTAAATTGAACAGACACTTCTGCCCACTTATGACCTCAAGCTGGGCTGTACCTTGCTTGAGGACGTTAGACTCCAGGTGGTCCACTTTTGCTAGTGTGCGCTTAATGACTGCTGAGGCAGCCTGAGAGCGCCGCAATGAGATGTGACATGCCTGAAAGATGGTGTTTGCTTGAAAGGCTGACCAAGTAGAAAGTAGATCAGCACAGAATGGTGTGGCAAATTCTGGTGCTAAAGTTTCAGTGTTCACCAATTCTGAAACATGGAGGACTTTATTTTTCTGGGTGAATTTTGCACCATTTGGCGCCTATGCCACAGGTCTTGACAAAAAAAAGGTGACCAACACCATCCTATGGTAAAAGAAATTAATTCTTATCATTGTAAGTGCGCAATATGGGGGCAAAATCCAATAGGGCAATAATGAAATCAATGAGGGACATAGACCTCAGTTGAACGTTGTGCACATGTGGACAGGACATGTTGGGCAGCACAAGCGCATGCTTGAGGAGGGTATCAAAAAGCCCCAAGGTGGCTTTTAGGATTTGAAGGTGATGTGTCCCTGCAGGTGGTAGGCGTTGAAGGCAAGCAAATGTTGGCAGGGTTTTCACAAAAGTTCAGGTCTCCCACCACAAAGGGATCAGGTGAAAGTGGAAGGGAAGTTATAGCTAAGAGGAAATCCCAGTGAGCCCATGCACAGGTTGAGGTGTAAACATTAACTATAGCATGCACTTCATCATCCCCTGAAAAGGACATGACCAGCACATGACCCTCGAGATGTGAATGTTTAGATATATATTTAAAACTATGGGTCATGTGTATAAGCGCCCCACAGTGCTAAAAAAGTTGGGAGGAGCATGGTCGCCCATGTGTCCTCATCACTGTGAACAGTGGGTTTCCTGAATTTCCAGGATATCCAAAGGAAAATTTTTAAAAAACTCAATTTAATAGCTTGGGATGGTGAGACCTTGAGTCCATTATGTTCAACGTCCCTATAGTGAAGGAGACCACTATTACACTTTAGGTGCAATAGGAAAAACCCCTTGCTCTTCCTGCGCAGCTTTTTCAGCACAAGCCTTGGCACCATGAGTGGTGGCTGCAGCTGAGTCATATTTGTCCTTAGGGACAGTTTCAGTTTTTGTTAGATTGATAAGATTTGGGTGTTGACTTTGGCTGACTTTTTCATTGATGTGCTCCTGCAGTTCACCATAGGAAGTTGACAACAATTCAGGGGAGGTTGGGTTGATAGAGCAGTTATGATCGAGTGTGCAGTAAACTTGCATGGTGAACTCAACTCATGCACCTGTTACAAAGGTTGAGGGCCCAATTTGATTTGTGACTGAAGTCTCAGTCCACTTTGGCTGCGAATGACACAATTTTGGCCTGAGTCTGGGCAGGCGTTATCACAGATGCTGCCATAGATGCTGCCATAGCTCTATCTATGGGCCTGTTTGCCTTCTTGCGCTCTTGTGGGAATACATATTTACCTGAGGTATAAACCCCTGTGCACCTTATGGTAAGGCGGCATTAGTGTCAATGGCAGGTTTGTAATGGAAATCAGCGCTTTCCATTGAATCTGGGAGAATTTCATGCTGAGTGATGCCCTCTATGGAAAGGGAAGGTGTGTGCTTTATGGCCAAAAGCATGACAATAGGTGCAGATAGGGGGTGCAATATTCACTATAACGCAGAATGGGTGGGATTCCTGCCTGTCTGTATTAATAATAGCGGTTTGTGGTATTTGAGTTGAATCTTCTGCAATGACCTCAGTTTGGGGTCACTGCAATTGCTTTACCCATGCTAAGCTCTAACATAAGCGTGAAGCGCTTCATTTTAAAAAGAGTGTATTTCTCCATAATTTTTAAGCCCATCTGAGAGATAATGCTCTAGGGCTTTACATCTCAACCTTGTGTGGAGAAAGGCAAAAGTGATAAAAATCTATTTATTTTTAGTCTAGAGCATGTGCTTTGTTTCAACCACCCATTGATTATCCAGGAGATTAACCACCACACACCTGTGCAGTGGCATCCACTGCTTGTGCAATTTCAAACCCTAGGTCCAACCAACCCTGGGTCATTGAATGTGTTGCGATGTACACAACGTCTGGGAAATGTTTGTGCACATCACCACAAAACTTTACACAAAAGCCATAAAATTTATACCCTAGAATACTCGAATCCTTTGCTTTATTGATGAAAAGGGCTGAGAGTGCAGATTTTTAATGTACTAGTTGCACTTTGCTTGCCATGCTAAAATCTCCAGTGAGATACCCACTGTTGTTTTCTTATTTTTGTTTTAGCCACCGGTGTCACCAGAGCATTTTCAAACTTTAGACGGTGCAAAAACTGACCCTGTGCCCTTCACCACATTTGCCCAACCCTTACCAGGCATTGGGTGCACACTCATCTCATCAAATATATTATCAAAATTACCAGTTTGAATTAAATTGGTTGTAATGTGTGATTACAGCGAGAAAGAAAAGTTTATTTAGGTAAAATTATAAAGCAATGATAGCTGATTAAATTTAGCTAATCTTCTTTTCTGATTAATTTAAACTGAAAAACAAAGAACATTTAATGTAGGAACTATAAAAAATTTATATTTTAAATACTTTTAAATTATACTAAAACCAATCTGGTCGCTCTAGCAGACAGAGAATCAAAAATCTAAAATCTATTATTCTCTATATCAAATTGTAAGAACAAATTTAATTTTTCAGCAACTTTTTGACAATTCACTTAGTAAATATTGCTTAGTCTGACAAGAGCTAGAGTTTACTATGATCATTTATTACAAGTATCTAATTATGTATCAGAAGTGTAATATTATCTGATTTTTAGGGCTTAATTATAGGAGATTAATCAATCTTTATGAATCTATTAGGCATTTATTCAATTGAGTGTATGGCATAGTGATAATTTTTACTGATACCACACAAATGCACACAGGTTTTAGTTCTGGAAAGTGGGTAAAACCTAATCATGTTATCTATACTAGAATGGCCAACCTTCAAAAGTTTTATTTTTATACAAAATTTTAAATAATCAAATTTTGTGGATTCAATGACATTTTTAAATTTTATTTGAGGTGGGCTAACCTGAGGACAATACCGCACCAATGAGGGGAAGTGAAGAAAATGGGAAAGGAGGATAAAACCCAGAAAACCTCCATGTGCGTCGTATGATAGGCCAGGAACTCCATGGACCGCCTTTGCTATTTGCTATCTCAGTTTGGGGCATTGGTGCGCAACGACAACACAGTCATAATTGTCCCCTACCCAAAGTTCACTACCAGGATTGAACTTGGGGAGGCAGCGGTAGAGGTCCCAACTCTACCACTGGGGTATCCTCCCCTTCAATGACATTTTTAATACCAAGTTTACCTTATAAATAATATTAAAATATAAGGGTGAATATAAACAAAATCTTTTTTATGATGATAAGACCCAAAAATCAGAGCTTTTCTATGCAATATCCATTTAAGATGATACTAAAATATTACTTTTAAGTTTTCTTGGCTAGACCATGAACAAAGATCAGATAGTGTTTCCCACCTATCTTCTGTAGATCTAAAGCTAAAAGAATTATAAACTATTAACTTAAGGGCTATGTAAGTTTCCATCTACACTATAAGGTATAAGATTTGTGTAAAATATTTTATTAAAAAAGCCACCCAAAATTTATAATGGTTTGCAGTCATCTGCTCTATCATACCTGTTCAGCTAAGAATTGCTAGGTGTTAAGCCTCAACTATAAGCTTATTATTTTCTATTGCTTTTAATGTCTTGAATAAAATTTTAAATATTAACAATTTAATTATTGATCATTTTATATTGCGGTTTAAGGCCTGAAATCATTATTAATAAAATATTTAAAGTGCTGAAAGAATTCTCAAAATAAAATTAAGTTCAAAACCAAAAAAATTCTGGATAGTTCGCCCCATTATTACTCTATAGGCCGATGGGATAGGGAAGAATTCACATACCAACTTGTTGTCATCTTAGTGCTAAGCACAAGGTTTGTTCAGCATCTAACTCCCTATTCGCCCCATTAACAATATTATGCTACCTATAATGCTTTACTATCTATTGGCTTCCTAATACCAGATGATGGAAGCCTCTTAAATTGTTTACATTATTTATCTCAGTCCAGCCTTTGATTATGAATACTGATCTACTCTAGCTCTTGACCTAGACTATGCCATCACCTCCTACATTACTGAATATACTTCCTCTCTATGTTGAGAGAATATCTGAAACTCTCTTGTTCCCAGCGAGGTGTTGTGGGATACACAACCACACCACAAGGAAACAAGTTTCTATTAAGATTAGTAATAAGGCTTCTTAGAAGGTGCCAGAGCACAGAGGACCCATGGATAGGGTGTTCAGAACAGGATATATATTGATAACTAATAAACAACAGAACTTGGTTGGACCCCAAGGAGAGTTTATAGCCAAGTGCATATTGGTATGGGGTGCTTGGATGCCTTTATCTTGAGGAGGCCAGGTTAGCCCAGTTATGCACCAATTCTGTCATTAGTTTTGAAAAAATAAATTGCCCTATAATGTTATATACCTCCCTTGAGAAGGTCTGCGCATAGGTTCACACATAAGGGAATATGCAAAAAACGTAAAAGTAACGGGGGTTTTTATTAAAGTCTGAACTAACAAGGAATGTTGGTCTCACATAATCAATAATAAACACTGGGGGAGGATTATCTATCTGCAGGAGTGGTACTAAGCCTAAACGAACCAATAAGTAGACAATACATCAGCCATGGCAATGTATCTTGAATAAGTCTAAACTTGAGTTATTGATTGCAGCTAAATACTTCTGATTTTAGAAATATGGTAAATTAATTTAGTTTTGAAACCCTGCTCTCAAAGCAGGCGTAATGAACTGTCATTATTAATAACAAAGTTGGTTTGTTTTAACGCACTTAGAGTAATGCTGGGCCGAACATCATGACACCCTAGTATCTGCTGGGCTTATCTTGCCTGTACCCAGCGGTGATCCTGGGTATATTTTATCTCAGAAATTGCTAACTTTATCTTTTGCCTCCTCACACCCAATACTTGTTTCTACACTCTGTACCCTCAATTGTGTCATGTAACCTTGACATTACTCTCCCGTTCTGTTGGGGCCCCACCCCCCTCCAGGGGCTTCTGCCAGGTAGAAGTTATTATGGGCTTGGACCAGCTTCATGGTGGCAATAATTTGATTTGACTTGGGTCCTGATGCTTTAGAAAATCTTGTGAAAACCTCAATTAGGCCTTGGGAATGGGCACATTAAAAGCGCTGGCACCCAATTGTTCTCAGCTGCGTCATATATCCCTTACAGAATACCAGGTACTCTAGCCTTATTCTTACATGGTGAGAGGCTACAATTTAATAAACTTCTCACTCTGATGCCCCATTGACGATATAAGCCTCTGGATTCTCTGTTGAGGGGCCAAAAACAACTTTAGCTTACTTCATGAAAGATGGAAAATATCTAGAATGATGAGGGAAGAATCAACTGGATTAAAGAAAAACCCACCTTTTTGACAATGCGGTAATGCCTCATTCTTTTTGATCCCAGTTTTTTTCATGGCTTCTTGATTAATATAACTCTAGGATCAAGCATCATGAGATCCCCTTCCTTATATGCTGGACCCACCCATCTCTTTACATCGTCATCTCTTTCTCATTCTCCTTATAAATTTGCATAACTGCATCAAAATTCGTGGTAACCCCCTGGTGTACTTTCTAGATAGTCTTGGAAAAGTCCACCACCACCTTCACTTTGGATCGACGACTGGGCCCCATGTTAAAGGCTGAGTTAAACCCATAGTTGGTGAAAAATGATGAACAACTGATAGATGCATGTTGGGCGGTGTTATAGCTAAATTGAGCCATGGGAAGATGGAACCCAATCTGAATGGTCTGCGGCAGTGTAACGCCTCAGGAATTTTTCCAAACACTGTTTTTTTTTAGTACTAGATGGTCCCACAGGCACTGTTTACTCGTTCATTATGCCCGTATGATTGGTAGTGATAGGAAGTAGAACGGCAGGGGTGAATCCAAAGATTTTTACACAACTCTTCCCAATATACAGATTAAACTGGGGACCACAATCAATTATGAAATACTAGGGCACGCCATAAAGGGAACACACGTGACAGGAAGAGCCTATCCATTTCTGCTGCGGTTACTATGAGTATATATAGAATAGTGACCAAACTCTGTAAAACGGTCCACCATTACCATGATCGCATTGTAGCCCCCAGATGCAGGTAAAATCACAATAAAATAACTGATAAGGAAGTCCAAGGCCCTTTAGCATTTTAAAATGGTACCAACAACCCCGCTAGGGGCTGGTAATTTGACTTCATTTGGTTGTAGACCGGGCACTCCATAAAATACCTGGAAATCTGTGCAGCTAATCCTTTCCGTCTAAAGTATGGCAAATCAGTCCAAGGTCTTCGCCTTCCCAGAGTGCCCTACTGTAATTCAACCATGGTTGATCCTTAAGTATTTTCCAGAAAAGTGGTTTTGGAGGAACCCATAGGCGCCCCTGAAACCAAACCTTCTCTTCCTTAAAGTGGTAACCCCTGGTAGTATCCTCATAATTTAACTTGCTCTTGGCGAGGACAATAGTATACTTTGCTGACAAGGGCTCTAAAAGGACAGCCTTTCTAAACATATTATATTACTCCGCATTTTCCAGAGGAGCAAGCGCTAACAAGTGTGCCATGGGAGAGTTATGTTGGGACACAATTTTTTAGGAGAATTATCAAGTAAGTATTGTGTAGCTCTACCTCTTTAGGATCTGGAGTTAATGCAGGTTTCAACTTAAAGCATCCGCCAAACCATTTTCCTTTCCCCTAAAAAACTCATGAGAGAACACAAAATGGGCCAGGTTCTCATGCCAGTGGCTTTGCCGTGGGATCAGGATATGAGGTGCGCAGTAGTACAAAAAGGCATGGTGATCTGTATTAACGCAGAATGGTAAAGATGAGCCATGCAAATGACGACGGCAATAGGTCAGCTTTTCAACCACTGCCAAAAATAATTTGTCATAAACGGCTAGATTAACTCTGGTAAAAACTTTTTTTATAAAATATCTCTTTGGATTCTCTATTCCATCTTTGCCCGCTTGTAACAAGGCAGTTATATTGTGAAGTTGGAGGCATAGGTAGCCACAATAAACTCATTTTCAGGATCTACATAACAAAGGACAGACACTGGATATAAGGTGCACTTTACCGCTTGGAATTTATTCTGAAAAACGGGAACCACTAGAGCACTTTAGCTCCACTCGCCTTATACAAGGGCGCCGCCAACTCAAAAAGATTTATATAAATTTCTTAAGGAACGTACAATGCCCCAAAAAACTCCTCAATTCCTTGACCAATGTTGGGGTGGGCCACTCATGAATCGCCTTCTCTTTGTCTGGAGTTATCATGTGGCCTTAGTCAAACATGACTTTGCCATGGAAGGTGACTTAGGACTTGAAAAATTTGAACTTACTAATTTTTAGCATAAGGTCAGTTGCCCTTTAACCGCTACACCAATTGCCGCAGATGTATTTTATGAGATTATTGATAATGGGAAAACACCAGAATATCATCTTTGTAAGCCACCGCAAATACATTTAGAAGATACACAAGACCGCATATATGTGACGTTGGAAAATAGCAGTTGCATTTTAGCCCAAAGGGCATAACCCATATTGGAAAATTCTTTTTATGGTTTGGAACGCGGTGAGCCACTTCTGGCCCTTCCTGTTGTATATCTGTTTATACGCGTTTAAGCAATCCAATCTGGAGAAGACTCTAACCTTCTCCACGTAGAGAGCAATCTGTGAATCTACTGGTATGAGATGAAAATCTGGTACTGTGACGTTGTTTAGGTTCCCATAATCTACACATGGGTGTAAGGTACCATCAGCTTTCTCCATAAAAAGAAGTGGGGAACATACAGGAGAGGTACGCTGAAATATTGCGCCTCTAGATAACTGCTATCAAACCCACACATCTAAGGCTGCTTCTTCCTGTACAGTCAAAGGGTAAATGGTAGAAGATAGAAGCACCAAATCAATTGTTAATTTGAAGTCACAATCAAAATATTAATGAGCTGGTAGTACAATGACTGAAGCTGAATCAAACGAAAATTCCAACCCCTCCAAATAGGAAGATAAGGGTACCTCTAAAGTGGTTTCAGCAACGGAGCAAGACTGAGTGTGTGGACCTTTGGCCATTGGGACAGATTGCCCTAAAAGTTCGCCTCAGACAGGCGGACAACTAAGTCTTGATCATTTTTTTAAATTTAAATTTTAAATTTATTGCGGGAAGGCTGACCATGGGACGGACACTTCCAAATATGACTCAGACGAGACAAAACTTAGTACCAGGGGAGGCACCCCAGAGAAGCGATGCTATCTCTTGTTGCCAGCGGGAACGCCACTTATGGGAAGGGGGAGGGAACGTGTGTAGGGGACGTAGCCACTATTGAGCACGTGTGGAGGAAGGGGTCTGATTTGATGAACCAGACTGGGAACCAGGAGGAGACCAGCTGTCGGCGACGCGGTGGGAGATATCCAAACATCCATGCTTGAAAGTGATCCACCAAAAGCGACTGGAATCTGTGGACAGCTTCAGGGAGGGTGGGGATGGATCCAGCGATGGCATCCAAGACAATCGTATGGATAGTCCACATGGCGATTGCAACCACCAGAGCACGGAGGGAGGGTGGGAGGGGGAGGCCATTGATGAAGCAAACATATCTCTTGACAGACTGAAGGGATGTGTTTGATCCTGGCCTAGCAGACGTTGGACTTCGCGCCATATTACTTTAGAGGTGGGGCACTTCTCCAGGCGGTGAAACAGCGTTCCATACTGGCCACACACGACACAGGATGAGTGTAAAGCATTAGAGCGCTCAGCTGTATGATACACCCGCCTCAGGCAGCGCCACACATGGGATTGGACTTGAGGCTGCAACAGAGGATGGTGTGCATATTTCCAGATAGTCTTTTGGGTCTCAGTGGAATAAGGGATGTCCATCATGTCCAGGTAGTCCACCCTGGATAGGACTTGGGGTCGAATGGGGATCACGCCATCATGGATGGGTAGCCCCTGTACCTCTTGTGTGAACTGAGGAGAGGGGCGGCCTCTTCGGGTTGTATGTCCACTAATACGAATTCTCCACTCTGCGCTTCACATGGAGAGTAGGATTCGTTTGTAGTGGGTTTTGGTCCCATGAGGACCTGTGGCTGATGTGTGTGATGCGAGGTATTTCATCAGGGAGTGGGGGTTTGATGGATTGTTGAGGCCCAAGGCTCGGGAGAAGTTGGAGCAGGCCGCGCAGGAACAGTGTTGGGATGGGAGTGTAGGAGCAGTGACGGCCGCAATCCAGGTGCCCAGGATCTTGGCGGCATGGGCTTTGAAGTCCAGTAGGCCCATGCCACCATGATGATGAGGGCCAAACATGACCTCTAGCCGTACTGGTGGAGGGCGGCCTGACCAAAGCCAACCTTGTAGCAAAGCATACAGGGATTTAAAGAAGATTGGGGAGAAGGGGATGGCGTGGGCTCTGAACCAGACTTTGGATAGGAGCATAGAGATGGCAAGAACAACCCTGCCAGTGAGGGTAGTAGGGTGGGCTCTGAGAGAGGCGATTCGCTTCGTCACGTTGTCCAGTATATGGCACTCCATTACTGCTGACGCGTATCCACCTGCCTCCAACCACACGCCCAGATGGCGTACCGGTCCTATGGTAGGTCGTGGCACAAAGGGGAGCACCAGTGGAGCGGTGTGTTTTGAGTTAGTAAGGCCTGGACGTGGGCGAGCAGATGGGCCGGGTTGGGAACTACTTGCTGGGGCCCAGCAGTTCTGAAACTGACCAAGGAGGATGATTTCGGTTTTGGAGGCGTTCAGTGCCGCGTTGCTTACCCGGGAATATTCCTGGATGAGGGCTTCAAGCGCGCGTGCATCTTTGTTATTAGACACCCCCACCACGCAATCATCTGCAAATGCCATCATCTTGACTGGGGTTTGGCCTGGCACATGGACCCCAGTGAGTTGAGCATTCACATTTCGCTGTAGTGGGTCAAGGCTGAAGTTGTATAAGAGTGGGCTCAGGGGGTCCCCTTGTCGCAGGCCCCTTTGCGGACGGACTACTTCCGTTAGGAAACCTGGGCCGCGCACTGCCATTGTTGCAGATTCCGTGAGCAGCATCACCCAGTAAATGAAGCGGGGAGGTAGGCGGAATTGTTGGAGGCAGGCCCTAAGGTATTCCCAGTTTACTCTCTATCATAGGCCTTTTGTTGGTCCAAGAATACAAGTGCCCCAGAGGCTGTGGACTGTAACACATTAGTTACAGAGTGCACGTTATCCCAAATTGACCTTCTGGGGATGAAACAAAATTGTTCTGATGAAATGGTGGAAGATGCTACAGTCCCTAAACAGTTAGCCATGATTTTTGTTAAAATTTTGGTGTCTGTGTTTGTTAGAGAAATGGGGCGCCATTTGGCTAAGTCTAGCCTATCCCCTTTCTTGAAGAGTGTGACTGTAAAGGCCTCATGTCCTCCTGGTAGGAGGCGCATTTCCAACAGGCTTTGGTTAAGTGAGGCAAGCAGAAGTGGGGATATATATTTGAAATATTTTTTGTAGAACTCATATGGAATGCCATCTGAGCCTGGGCATTTTCAGTTTGGCGCACCGCGAATGGTAGTCCATAATTCGTTCGGAGTAATTAAATTCATTATTTCTGGGTATTGGGAAATGGTGCGGATATGAGCTCTGTCAAGAAATTCCGCCATTTTGGCCAGCTGAATTGGTTTGGCTCAGTATAACTTGGAGTAATATCTTTGCATTTTGATTGCCACTTTGGCTGGTGTGTCCACAATAGAATTATCTGATCTTCGCACCTGTGTGCAGGCCACGCTCTGGTGTGGTGCAAAATTTTTTTTGAAGAAGTATGCAGTGCACTTGTCACCTTTAGCGATGTATGTGGCCCTGTATTGGACACAAACCCAATGTTTGTGTTGCCTTTCAAGTGCGTTGAGGTGGGCAGCTGCCTCCGCCCACTTCTGGCCCCATGCAGGGCTATATCCTGAGGCTGGAATGTTGGACTCCAAGTGGGCCAATTCTGCCAGCACGCGCAATATAACCGCTGATGTGGCTCATGAGCATCTGGATGAGAGATGGCGATAGTGGCGGATGGTGTCTTCTTTGCAAGTTGCCCATGTGGAAATGGGGTCCGTGCAAAATGGTGCAACAAACGATTTTGCCAAAGTTGCCTCTTCCACCCATGTGGAAAATCCTGGCGACGCGAGCTCTGGGGGGCAGATTTTGCACCAATGTGGGGCCTTTGCAACTGTGATGGGTAAGTGCTATTTTATTGAGACCAGTAGGTGGTTGGAGAATTCCATTTTCATTCTTTTGAAGTGGGAGATGAGGGGTTGGAATTTCGCCGGCGCTAGAATAAGGTTGATGTGGGTCATGGACCTTAATTGGCCGTTGTGGATGTGGGGACGCGTCATGTTTTCGAGCAGTGGGGCATGTTGTGGCAGTTTATCCATTAACCCAAGGGTGGCTTTTAGAATGCGTAGTTCTACGTGACCCTGTGGGGTGTGGGGTGAGGGCGGCCACCGGTCCGTTGGTGAGGTTAGCCAACAGTTCATGTCACCAATTAGGAAAGAATTGGGGGGTAGCGGGAGGGATTTGACCGATGAGAAAAATTCCTGACGCTCCTGTGCACCATTTGTGGTGTAAATGTTGACGATTGTGTGTGCAACATTGGCCCATGAGAAGGTGACAACAAGCACTCGGCCATATAGGAATGTTTCAGAAGATGTAAATTTGAAAAGGTTGTTTTTCTGAATTAGCACCCCACAGTGCTTCGACCAAAAGGATAGGGATGGTAGGAGCATTGTTTTCCAAGCTTCCTCGGAACCTCATGGACAGTGGGACTCCTGGATGGCCAGGATATCCACGGGTAAATTGTTTTGTAAAAAACTCAGTTTCCTAGCCCAGGACGGGGAGGCCTTGAGTCTGGAAATATTCAGCATCCCTAGAGTGAAGGTTTCCCCCATTGCACCTTAGGTGCGAGGGGGTGGGCCCCCAGGCCCACCAGCCTCTTCCAGGTCCCCACGGGCTTTCACAGCAGCGTGGGTATTAGCAGCAATGCTATCAGGGGTTTTTTTTAATTTTTGCGGAAAGAGTCACGTTGGCTTTGGCCTTCACTTTTTGTTTTCCCAACGTCGGACAAATTTTTTGTGGTGCGGATAAGTTCAGTGCACCATCGAGTGGGGCAAAAAAATCTTTCGTTTGGGATAGGTCCCAAGTTGGTTTTGACTAGGGCTTGGGTGCAGCGATTGGGTGAGATTGAATCTCCCATCAGATCCTCAGATTGAGTGGCCCATTCAGCATGGGCCTCCCAATCTGATTGGGTGATGGATTCCTGAGTTGCTTCCGCCACGAAGGTCTCCATGTCCTCCTGGCGTTGTGAGTGTGGGATGGTGGTGGTGGCCTTGGCCGCTTCCTTGGCTGTGGTCCTACAGGCCTGCTTGGCCTTCTTCCGCTCCTGCGGGAAGATGGGCTTTACCAATAGGTAGCAGCCTTGTGCTCCCCATGGGAAAGCCTCCTTGGTGCTTGTGGTTGGTTTGTAGTGCACCTCTCCGCTGGCCATGGCCGCCGAGGGGTGCTCTTAGAATGTGACGCCCTCTTTGATGGGGCATGCATGCGCCTTATGGTCAAACGCGTCACAGTGGGTGCAAATGGGGGGCGCGCTGTCCATGGTTACCTGGAATGGGTGGGTGGTGTGCCCTGCGATGTCAATAAAGGTGGAGTGCGGGATCTGGGTTAGGTCCTTCGCGATCTCCTCAGTTGGGGTCAGAACTGCGATGGCTTTGCCGGTGCACAGGTGTGGCATCAGCGTGAAACGTTGCATTTTGAAAGATTGTATTTCACCATATATGGTGAGACCATCTTTCAGGTGTTGCTCCAAAATGTCACGTTTTACCATAGTAGGCAAAAAGTCAAATGTGAGGAAAATTTGGTTTGATTTTGTCCATCTGGTGCATTTAGTTTCGATGACCCATTGCCCTTTGTGGAGGTTGACCACTATGCGCACCTCTGCAGCCTCATCTGCTGCTATTTTGCTTTTGAAACCTAGGTCCAGCCAACCGCACGACATGGTGTGAGGTGCCACATACACCGTAGTCAGGAAAATTTTGTGTACATCTTCACAAAATTTTTCCCATTGGGCCGTTTTTTGGATGTCCAGATACACACGGACTCCGAATTCCACTGACAAAAGTGGCTGGGAATGTGGCGTGTTGATGTACTGGTTGCATCGTGCTTGCCACACGAGTATCTCTGGGGAAATTGTGACCACCAGTTTTTTTAGATTTTTTTCTATTCCACCGGATTCTCCGGGGCGTTTTTGAACGTTAGAGGCCGCGGGCCTTCCGCCTGCTCCTCTTGCCTTGCTTGCCCAACTGCTCCCAGACATGGGCGCAGACTAATCCCCTCTATGAGATTATCAAACTAGATTTAGTCTTGAATTGAATGGGTTGCAAAAGTGTTTGCAACGAGAAAGAAAAGTTTTTTGTCTTGATCATTTTTCAGTAATAAAACAAGGTATTCACTTTCAAGTTAGTTATGACGTCTTACTTTTGCCACCCCTCTACTTTTTTAAATAATGAGATACAAGAAATTTTGAAAAAAATATTAATAGCGGTCAGCCAAATGATATTTTCCAATGGGATAATTTACCAACCACAGAACCTACAGCGTGTGAATACCTTGATAAACCATAACCTAACCATACCACCTGGCAAGTAATTCAACTCACGGTAGTTGGCCAGGTTAAGGTCAATAAAATTATAAGAGGCTTGTATCCACTAGATTAGTTGTTATAATTTTCTTAAAGGGGAAGAAAGGGTAGCAGACAACAAAAATATCCAGAATGGTCTTTATTTATAGCAGATAACACCAACACCTCCCCATGAAAATCATCATCAGGCATAATCATGCCTCAAAGATAAGTCTTGACATCATAAAATGGTGAGGGTTGGTTGGCCATTCTAGTTCACTTTCGCTTAAAAATTTGATTAAAAGCCAAATATTTTATTTTAAAAAATACAAAAGAGGCTGCTTGATCTAGTCAAAACTTAACAATGTCAATACCATTGCGCCTACTGCCCTAACATGTGGTGGTGGTGCGCTGCCATCTGGCACATTAAGACGCTGCCAAAGTGCGCCTGGGCTAGCTCTGCTAGCCCTCCTAACGTGACTGGGCGTTATGTCCTTCCTCAGAATTTGGCTCAACCTCACAAGCTCCCAGGAGGCGCTCTGGAGCCCTTTGGTGCTCCCATGGGGCAATTAGCATTTCAGCTTTCTGTTGAGTAAGAAAATATTTTCCCATATGCAAGCTCATCCTTCATCAAGATGGCCAAAGCAGTTTACAAGCTGGCTGGATTCATTGGTTTCACATTTTCAAGGGTATTTTGATCTTGGCTTCCACTATGAATCCAATGAAATTGTAGCAGCTAATATGCCTTTAGTTCATAAAAATTGTACTTCCCAAAATTCACCACCAGCTTCTGGATAAGGCCACTTTGGTGATCCATTTTCCAAATTTCCCTCCTATCTTTCACCCAAACGCCTCCACCATGAGCTCATGGAGGTTTGGCATTTATGGCGCAGACCCCATTTTGGAGTTCATGTTGCCTAATGGAGCGGATCATCTGGCAGGCCGTCACGCCTTTGTAATGATCTACTCATTCCATTGTGTCATCCACCTCACTATATCCCTCAAACTGTGATCAAATCCTCCCTAATCACCCATTCTGGACATGTGTCAAGGACAGCTACGCCATTTGCCCTTTGCACTTTGAACTCAACCATTAAAAACACTTTTCCTAACAGTTTTTGCCTCATCTGCTTCCTTGGCTCTCCACTCCAGTGTCACTCCAGTTGCTGCCTTGCCACAATTTGCTGAATGAATCTCTATTCTTCTGCCCCAACTTTGGTATTTTGGATGCTTCCAAAGTGGCGGCCAATAAAAACAACCAAATTTTAAAAAATATAGCAATTTAACTGAATTAAGGAATCCTGAATCAGTGGCTGAGACAGTTTTGAATGAGCTTCTGTGGTCAACTTTCTGAAACCAATAAGCTCCTGCCATTGCCCCAATTCTAGTGGCAGTCCCCCAGCATTGGCTGATCTAATCCATTCTAATGCCTTGACTGGATTGATGATAGTGACCAGCTGTTTAATGTCAAGCCAGATTTTGCTTTATAGGAGTTATTTTTTGATCCTTCTAATTTGCGCTCTCGCTGTTTTTGCACAAAAACTGATTAGTGAATTATAAAAATCTAAATAAAATGGCTGTGGGGGCCGCAGATGCTCCAGCCAACACTCTACTCTGCCAGCAATTTCAAAGGCGATGGAACCTCTGGTTGAGGGTATTCCTATCCCAATTTTCCCCTATGATTTTGATGATCTGAAAATATGTAATTAAGTGCTCGCTTTTGGTGTAAGCCGCGCTTGCATTGATGCATCATGTTCTCTTTTTGATCCCAACTATCCTCAAGCCCACCTGCGCATCAAGTCATTCACTTGTGTGCCTGCTCTCATCACTTTCGCTGAGCATCAACTTGCTCAATAATTTGTAACAATGGACACCGACAGCTTCATAAATTAAGAAAACCCACACTATACCTCCTTATGCCCCATGTCGCTGATGCTCCTACCCCAATGTTATCCACCTTGGTTCTCCAGCTAAAGCGGGCACTGGACAAACGTTTCTCCAAAGCTTACTCACCTTCTGATAAGGCTTCCTAGGCAGTTAGCTGAGGTGCCATATAGAATTTTTTTATTTCTGATAATCCCATTGTTTGACTCAATTGCAAATAAAGTTGCATTGCGGCTTCCCCTTTTGGGTTGAACACCACTAGTGCTAAATAAGGTAGTTGCCAATCTCATTACTGAGGACACATACACCACCACATCCTCCGCAGTTGCAAAAACATAGACATATTTTAAAAAAGTAATTATTTTCTGCCTCCTGGTTCTACAGATCGTTTTAGAGGTCAAGCATGGGTAGTCTAATGTGATTTGGTACACATGAATGGGGTCCGCTATAGAGCTGCTGAAGCTGATAATCAGCTCGTTTAAATTTACACAATTCGCTTTATAAAACGCATCTTTGGCCATCAACGTCCCCATACCTAATCTGATGGCCAGTTGTTCATTTTTAAATAAGGCAATCACCACCGAGCCCTTCATTAAAATCTTTATAGCACTAAAGGAACGTGTTAGAAGAAAAAACCATATTTGCTGAACCTTCACTTTAACTTTGGGGCTAGATTCATCCAAACCTCAAATTATGTTGAATTGGGAAAAGATTAATGGGGAGCTCTGCTCCGTTCAAAGGAAAAAATATTCTCAGGCGCCATATTTAAAAGGCCCCACAGGTGACCTCTTCGCGGTGGGATAATTTGAGACATTTAATAAACCTTTGATGCTAGACCCCTGCCCGCTTTCAAGTTCTACAGAAGATGAAAGGATGGAAAGATATGGTTCCTCCTTTTTAGAAGGCGCGTGAGTTTTTTGGGGCTCATATTTATAGGGGCCACCCCAGGTGAAACCATGACGGCCAAATTACCTAGCACCTTCTGGGTTGGGGCGGGAAATTGACCCAGAAAGCTTCAATCATTGGTTTAAGTTGAGAGGGGGAGATTGCCATACCGGTGCGTTTCTTGCAGGGGGTCTAAGGAAGAATGTGAAATGATGTTTTAATGATGTCTGAAAAAGGCAGGGTCCATGCCTTGTTGCAAAAATCAGATGAATACACCTTTATTGGGCGGTCAGTTTGGCGCAGAGAAAAGAACTCTTATAAATCTTGGAAGTGCAACATGTTTGGGTGGATGAGAATTGCTCAAATTTCATTATTAAAAGAGGCTTCTGACGAGAGGGAAGCAAGTGCATGTTGAATCTTGGAATTAATTTCAGGGAAAAGTTGAGGAATTGTGGCAACAGGATAAAGAATTGTCCAAGTCCATCAGGTACAAGAAGGAAGGGTGGGCTCTTCCCAGTTGGTAGTAGAAAGAATAACACCAAGATACATTAATGATTAGCCAAATGAGAAAACTGTGGTGAGCACCATAGAGGCCATGACAAATGTCCAGAGCACCTGATTCACATAAAAGAAAGCCCACATGGATATTTCTTATGAATGTAAAGTAAAAGAGTTGGTTGACTAATATCAAGAGAGTGTCTATAACTCTCTTGCTCCCAGCAAGGTGGTGTGGGATACACGGACACACCACAAGGGAACTAGTCGCTAGTAAGATTGGGAACAATGCTTCTTAGAAGGTACCAGAGCACAGAGTTACCATGGAAAGGGTGAAGAGTACAGAATATATAACTTAATATCTTATAAACCACAGAACATGGTTGGACCCCAAGGTGGAGTCTATACCCAAGTGCAGATTGGTATTGGGGTGCTTGTGTGCCTTGATCTGGAGGGGGCCAGGATGGCCCAGTAATGCACCAATTCTGTCATTAATTTTGATAAAATAAAATGCCCTATAATGTTATATACCTCCCTTGAGGAGGTCTTCGCATAGGTTCACTCAAAGGACCATGCAAAAACGTAAAACTAACGGGTTTTATTGGGTAAGTCAACAAACAAGGAAGGTTGGTCTCAAGTAATCAATAATAAACACTGAGGGATAATTATTAATCTGCAGGAGTGTAACTAAGCTTAAATGAATCAATAAGTAGACAATACATCAGCTATGGTAATGTATTTTGAGTAGATCTAAGCTTGAGATATTGATTGTAACTAAATCCTTCTGGATTTGGAAATATTGTCAATTAAACAGGTTTTGAAACCCCGTTATCCAAGCAGTCATAATTACCTGTCATTTTTAGTGACAAAGCTGGTTTGTTTTATAGCTCTCAATGTAATGCTGAGGTGACCATCATACGACCCTAGGACCAACTTGGGCATATATTGCCTCTACCCAGCGTTGGTCTAGGGTATGCTTCAGGTCAGGAAGACCTGCAAACTTTATCTTTTTGCCTCCTCAGGCCCATCCTTGTTCCTGTAATCTTTACCTTCAATTGTGTCATGTAACCATGACATTCCTTTATCACAAGTGGTCTAATCCTATCACTCAATTAACAATTAAAACTTTCTTGATACTTTAAATAGTATTAACACTTTAATCTATAAACTAATCTTTCACAAAGTATGCTTATTTTAGATGATAGTTCTCTTGGGACTGCTGAAACTCTGTTTATGTTAGATTCCATTATATTGAGAAAAAAGAGACCTCTGAACCTTCATAGAATGTTTTGTCTTTCTCAACAAATAAAGGCTAGCTTGTCCTTACACCACGTGCTTTGAAGGACCTAATCATTTAATTAGTTGAGCTGCCAGAGATAAATCTGAGAGCTAGAGAATATCTAAAGTTAAATCTATCAATAAAATTCTTAAAAAGGTTTAATTGTATGGAGATATACTATATTTATATGTTCACATATATATTAAAACAATCATAGCTTATATAAATTTACAACCTTACTACAAAACATTGAGTTTTATCATAATGAATTATTGTATAAGAATCCTAATCTTTGATATGTTGCATTATTAGGATATCTTTTATGTAACAAGTTTGAAATTTGAGCTTAGCTAATTCTTTTAACTTTCAAATACTGTTTATACAGTCTAATTTTTACCTCTTATAGTCTACATGGTTACTATCAACTCTATTTTGAAAAGCAAGTGTGGTTAGCCTAGCAGGGTAAACTAAGTATATTTCGCACGCCTGTAACCATAGCTAGGGCGTGTTACTAAATGCCCAACTGATTCAAACCCCATATTGGCTAGGACAAAGCAATGTTTCCTCTCCCCATTAACATAATAAAATTATTGATATATATCTAATTAAAAAAGGTAAGCTTAGGGTGGATGTCATGAAGGGTTGTTCATGATACCAATGATTTTTGAATCCATAATAAAGCCTAGAGGGTGGTTCCTAAACCCATTTTGATGCAGGTTCTATTTAATTTGTTTTAACCAGCAGTGGCAAGAAACTTATTATGGTATATCTATACCAAAGTTTTGTTGCATTTACTTCTTTTTATACTAGAGTCCTATCTCGTTTTACTCTTTACACTGTGAATTAATAAATCTACTAAATGATTTATATACCTTCCAATTGTATTAGTCATGTTATATGACAAGCAAATTATCTGCCTGTACATCTCAATCACCTTTGCCAACTATATTTATTTGTATAGTTATTGTGTTAAACACTCTTACAAAAGATCTAAATTTATTGTGAGAAAAGGTTTCTGATAGCTATACATTTATGATAGATCAATATGATTAGTATAGTTTAAAATATCAGATTAATTTTTTTTCTAGTATACCATCTCTATGGATAATGTTTTTTTTGAAATTTATACTTTACTTAAAATCCTTAGAAACTGTAGCTGCCAGTTTTTTATTTCTAGAAGGTAATATTATAGCTTAAGATTAAACACTTTATATAATCATGGCTACCTTTGTGATATCCTTTATCTGTACCTAATAAGCTCATCTTTGATTTGAGTCTAGAAGATTTAATTTGATAAAGGATGAAATTAGTTGAAATTATAATCATTTTTATTTAAACGGAGTTGCAAGTCAACTCCAGCTAACCATATAGCTTAATCCAGGTAGACCAACTCAGGGCAATTGTGCACCTCTAAGATGAAAATAAGCTATAGATCCTTAAAATATCTCCATAACATTAATTTAAAAATTAAAGGTTGGTTAGCCGAGCGGGTAAAACTGCTTCCACCCCTAGTGCAGGTTTTGAGTTTAAAAGCTGTATTGGCTAGAAAAACATTCTCGGTGTGGTATACCTGTCCCAAGGTCGACCCACCTCGAATAATTTAATTTAAAAATTAGCCGTTCATTAAATCAATATAGGTATTAACCACCTACTCTGACATCTGAAGTAAGAGAAGAGTTAGACTGTCAATCATAATAATACTTATACTAACAAAGCACATTCAAGTAAAGCAGGAAGGATATGAGGAAGTTTGATTATGTATATTATTTACTTGAAGGGCACATTACAAGCGAGGATATCTGAAGTTATAAGAGCTTCAGTATAGATAGTTAACCCTTTCACTGATTCATCAAATAAGTTTTAAGGTTTTTAAAGAAGTTTGGTTTAATGGTTAACAGGTTTGATAGGATAATGATGAGCGTTTCGTGATGCAACTAATATAAGAGCTTCACTATAAATAGCTAACCTTGCTCCGCTTCATAAAAATGATTAAAAATTATACTTCAATTGTTATGGTGGTTGACAGTATTGATAGGATCACGGTGTTAAGCCCATGCTGAAACTTGAGTCAATAAATATTCCTGGTGGTAGAGTTGAAACATATCATTTTATAGTTTGGTTCACCGTTAAGAGAGAAATTTACCTCAAAAATGTCATAATTAGGTTGTTAAATGATCTGTCTATTAGGTGCGGATATTATTATCATCCTTAGTAGGGCTGTGATCAATCATAGCCATACCAAAAGCACAGATATACATACTCTTGTTGGGCTAGAGGTAATAGAAGTAAAAGACATGTATATCATGATCTTTGTGTCTAAAAGAATAAACGAATGTGTTTGTGAAAGTGTGCAATGCCCAGCCAAAAATATGGCATGTAGAGCTTAGTAAAGTATCAATATAGATTGATGAGAGGGGATCCATGTACACCAAAAATTTGATAATCTATATACCAAAAAAGAAGCATTTTATATGAAGAAGTGAATATTAAATATGATTATAAAATATTTGGTATATTGTTAAAGCTCAAAAGTTAAATACTTAGTTGATTTGATAGTTTCAATCATTTGCTAAGTGGTTGATAATTTTAGGTTGATTTGATAGCCAAACTTTTTTTGTGCGGATGGTTAGTAGTTTTTGGCTAATTCGATATATAATCTTAAACATATTAATTACCATCTATCAATCTAAAAACTAATATATGATAAATACTAACTGTTAGATCGAACATGCAAATAATGCTGGGTAATATGGGTACTAACATTTTAGAAACTAAAAATAATTGATAAAAAGCAACGGCTTTTTATCATGCCTAATGAATCTGTCCTCTAACCCTCATACTGTAACAATATGTGTCATGTATTCAAAAACAGAACCAAAGCAACGCTAAATAGATTAAATAATCTTTATATCTAGCTATTTAGTAATTAATGGGGTGGCTAGCCTGTCAGGGTAATTACTACTTCCAAATTAGTGCAGACTTTGTTTGCACAAAGTTAAAAACATTAATTGCTAGAAAAACATGACAATATTTGTCCAAAGGTCAACTTACCCTGGATAATTTTTTATGTAATAACTAGCAGATGAATTAATAAGCATGGGTGAAGACACAACTACATACTTTTAGATTTATGAAGCTGTGTGTTGGAACCCATTAAGAAAGATTTGGTTGGATCTTTCAATTTCATCAAAAGCTTCTCATGATTTTAGTTACATATCTAATATTAGTTAGGATGGGTTAAAAGGTTTCCATAATCAACGAGGTCCGCTTATTTAAGCTTAATTATCATGCTATTTTGCATCTTTAGTATTTGGTGGGTAAGTGGCTAGAAAATAAATTTCTGTTTGTGTCAGCAAACCTTTTGCAGAGTGCAAGTTAAAGTGACCAGCGGAGAGTAGAAGCAATCCTGATGCAGTCTTTGTTTTAATGTCATCTATATGCAAACCAAGCGCTTTAAGATAATTGGGTGTATAGAGGGCAGTGAGTGCAAGTTGGTTGGTATATTTGTGCTGTTATGTTCAAGCATGAGGTGACAGATAAATTTTTAAAGCTATTTTTTGTCTAAATAAAAATAAGCTGTATAAATCTAAGAGGATATTTGAATGTGAAGCAAATCAACGCATTACCTTATCCAGATTAAAATTATTAATGCCATTGCTTAAGGTCATTCAAAATGTTGTGCCCCATATGGCGCAGTAAATATGAGCAGAGAAGCTTCACTGTTTCAATTTGGTATAACCACCATAAAAACCATTCACTAATTCACCTATTTTATTTTTGTATAATTGATAACAGAGACTTATAATTAATATACTTTGCCACTTGCCTGTGTCAATCTATAGTATTAGTTTAACATTGGTTAACTATCCTCAACGCCTCCAATCTTTTGTATTTTAATGTCAATCAATTATTTGGATCCCTGCTGATGTACTTCTTAAATCCCTAATATTAATCACCTCACTCCATGACATGGTTTTTGTATGTTTTATTAGTTTAATATAAAAATATCACCTAATTTTCCTCTGTACCAGTGTAGACTTGCTGTTGGGATTTTAATATTCCCACAATACCCAGCTCAATAAGAATATCATAGAATTTGCCTATCTGCTAGGGGACAGATCCTGTTAGTGGATGGTGGAATAATTGTCTCTCATGATAAATATTGTTTGGAGAAAAACTTAAACATGATTTTTTAAATTTTCCAAGTTTTTGATCCACCAGATTGATAATGTTTTGTCATGGATTGTCCCCAACAATGAACAAGCATTTTAGCTGTCAATTTTAATATTGATCATTAAATATCTTGTACCAGTTGATTGGTTTTTGTCACTGATTGACTAAAAGATTTTAGGATTTGCTAGATAATTGATGAAGACTGATGGCAACTGGCGATTTACCACTTTTAGGTATCTTGACCTGCTGTTTATGGGTAAAAGTCACATTACTTAAGCAGGTTGCTAACCCAAACAATGTGAATCTATGGGGTTGAGTGAAGGCGTTGGGGCTCGTTCTTATAATCAACCTAGGAGGGTTGCATTTTGGGTCAGCAAGAGAACTAAACTAAACTGATGATGGAGATCACCATTGAGAGCGACCCTGGATGGGTAATTCATCAGTAACAGATGTCGTTTCCATTGAGGTGTTATTAGAAGAGTTGGGCTCCAAATTCCATACTAACTCCTCTTGTCTTCTTCTTAATAAAACAGATCAGATAAGATCGACATTTATAATTACTTCTATACTTTATACTTGAATACATTGGTTGTATATTTTTACTCTTGGGATAAGAGTTTGAAGGATTGGATATCTTTAGTTTAATTTGGATGACATCAAGATCTCCATGGAGTCTGCATAAAGAGAAGAGTAGAGAATAGAGAAGAGTTCCTTACAGTTTAGAAATACTTTTAATATGAAACAACACCAGTTTAGAGTTAAACTTTACAATCAACGTGTTTTTAAGAGTACTCGACTTTAGTAATAGTCTCCATGCTATTACTACCCAAATAAAGTTAATATCAACAATCACTCAACACATCTACCAGGAACCTGCTTTTAATTGAGAGCTAATGCGAGCTACAACACTGAAAGAGTACACAGCTCTCAAAAAAAGTTAACACTTTCCATTAAGAGGTTTATAATTATATTCTTTGGCCATTCTCCATTGTTTTGGTTGTAATAGTAAGATTGCTAAAATTGTGAAATTGCCTTAAGGCTAAAGCCCTAAAGTATATTTATTTACCACTTCATGCATGTGACCCAAAATCCTTAGTGCCATCAAGTTATCAATTATTGCACCAATGGATATAAGGGATATTTGAAAAGCATATTAAGAAAAAGCTACCATTTTAGGGGATCTTGTTCTGACAATAGTACTATAAGCCTAGAACAACAAGACTACTAAACTATGAGCCTTAAGCCACTATCAGTATTCAATATTATGGGGTGATTTCTGAATTTGATAATAAGAGATATATTATCAGAAAAAATGTTTCCTTTTGTGTTTTTATAAGGTTTCTGTCATAATAAATACTTTTAGTTTTAGTGCAAACTGACCTATGCAACTAAAATACAACGCCGCAGCTTCAATTTCAACATTGAGGTACTAACTAAAGGGGAAGCGCCAATTTCGATATTATGGTGCTTATTAAATAAGCACCTTCCTGTAACCTTTACCAACTTTAAGATGATGAGGCACGTTGATATAACTTTTTCGCCAGATTTAGCACGACCCACGGATGCTGAACCAGCTGACTCTGAGGCACAGCAAATCATGTTCAAACCCTTTGTTGTCTTCGTGATGAGATGAATGGCCATCTTGGTCAACTCTCAGAGATATTGTTGAATTGAAATTGCCATGATTTTAGTGTGGAATATATTACTGAGTATGACCAACGCCGCCTTAACGGCATTGATCAAGTCATGAATAGAGTTTTTTAGTTAATCACATACCAAGAAAAGGAGACTGATTCCCTTTATAATCTAGTTTCTGCGCAAGGGCCAGAAAATTAAAAATATTAAAGCTTCACCTCTTGACTTTCAACAATAGGGATGAGCATAATGAAAAATAATTCATGTTGAAGCGCCACCATTTTTAAGTCTGTCAAATTTTCTCTTTCTGGATCATACAAATGACTGTAGTAAAGCTAATTCAAATTTTGTCGTTGATCAATCCCTAAATACATGTATTGATACTTTTTATGGTACTAAGTCAGCATCTTATGCAAAGGGCACTGAGGCGCTGGTTGAGAGTCATATGACTATGATTTTATCTTCCCTCACAACTATCACTATTTCAGGACTCACTGCTATACTGGTGCACTCAGCTAGCAATTTACTTTTGGCACAATCTTCTCCGTCAATATACTTATACTATGCAACCTCTGCTTTCCCTACTCAGGAAAACTCAAATCAGGCCGCTCTGGTAGCCCAAGATTGTTTTCTTTCTTCTCTGTGTTCAATCCCGCAAGTTTGCATGGAATCATTGCGTTCTTTATAGACCTGCAAAACTGGCTAACTTTTTTCTTATTAATATGATCAACTTTCCCAATTTGATGAGAAAATGGAAACCACACAACCTTATTGCCCTGATTATGATAAGCATGTTGGGTAACCCCAAGAAAGTTAAGCTGAAAACCAATTTTAATTACATGGAATCTGAAAGTCAAGAACTGGTGCTGCTAAACTGTGTGAAGTTAGAAATTAATTACTTTGACATCACAAATTAATTGTATAGGAGTTTAGTCGAGCTAATTAATAACAACGTGAAAAAACGTTGTTAATCTCTTCCCTACCAATGATGAGTTCATCACAGCTTTTGACAAATGGTTTTATCATAATGATCAGGCTCTATTTGCAGTAAAGGTTTAACTAATTCTGACGCCCAGATTGCTATTTGCCACTCCTGTGGGCTATACAGGGAGCTATACCTGATACTATTACTGTTTCTCAACAAATAACATGACACAAATAATCAATTATCTTTACTGTAGCGCTGTCACTTTTGAGGCGCCCAACTCAAGTCAAACAGATATTTTACAATATGGTCATTAAGCCCATATCTCCTCCACACAATTTGACTTGCCCTATAGGTCTCACTTTGATAAATTGGATGTTAATCATATGTTTTAACATATGCACCCATGTAGAGCACTATGCCAGTCACTTCCTGCTATTTTTACTGAGCCCAAGGTGCATGTTGTGTATCATATTAATGATGAGGACTTGGGAGAAGACAAGGAGAAATAAAACATGGATATTCTACTTCCTCCAACTCTTTATAATCACTATTAATAAAATCAATTATTTTTAACTAAAAATGAAGGGCAACTGGAAATTTACACCTCATTGCTACAGATTTCCTCTCAAGTAATTACTGATGAAGAGGTGGATGTTAGCTTTAGCATAACTGGAAATGAAAGTGGGTTTACAAATTAAAGTATAGGCAAAGCCTTATATTCAGAAACTGAAACACCAAAAGCAATTAGTCGCCTTGAGTAATGCTTTCAAGTTGGATGGAGCCCAAGTGGCCATACCTATTGGGCTTTACAGGAATCAATCCTTCTATAATGTGATGATCTACTACTTTTTTAGGTCAATCTGACACCCTGGATGTTGTCAGACATTCTCCTTATTGACTTTCAAAAAAATGTTGGAGGTAAAAGTGCCCCCAAATCCATTACTATGATTGGCCAATTACATGTTTGATCTTCTAACAATACTATGGCTAATGAGGATATGAGTACCATCAGCCAAAAGACCCAGGCAGATTCTTGGTGGAACCCTACCAATGGGAAAACATGTTTTATAATCAAAATCAGCTTATTAAGGTAAAAACTGATAGTCAGATTGCTCCAACTCCTCGGCTGAATTTGGGGCATCCATCACATGGTTCCCCCTTAGACGCGTCTTGTTCCATACCACACAGGTTTGTTTTCCCCCAAGGTAAGAAGATTTTCTCGCCAGTGATTGGATGCAATTTATCAAATCATTACCACATGGGTTTGTTCTACCCCAGAATATTTTTCCTCATTCTGATAGGCTGAAGCCTAATTTTTCCTAATTTAGACAACTAAGCATTTTAACACTATAGCCCCAAATTCCCATGGCCATGATATTTGAACTAGTTTAGTAAATAAATACTAGGATCAAATAGGAGAGCTTTTTCTGGCTTGCCCACACAAACAATAGAAAAAATTTTTTATAAAAAGCGTTTATTATTACTTTTATTTTTATTTTAAAGGTAAGTTTTATATATTTTGAGAACTATTTGTGGCATCTGTCAGCGGATCCCACAAACTGGTGCTCACTACAGGGTCTCACCCTAATATACTTTGATAAATAATAAAGCAATTGAGAGTGTCACCCACTGGGTGCAAAATGGAGAAGGAGTTGAAGATGATGATTGGATGGACAGCCCTACCACTTTGACGTTTGGAGAAGAACGATTTGTGCGTATATTAATACCTGAATCTCGCCGCATCACTTGGCCAGCCACCAAAGCCATGAGAGACTTTACCCATGGCATCCTTAATCCTGGTAACATTGCATCCCGCGAATAAGCATCGTTGCTGGAGTAGTTTGCTAAAAAACTTGAAAAGCACAATGAGCAAATGCACCAGGACCTTTTAGCCCCCATCTCCGCCCCTCAAATTGAATATGAACAGCGTGTGGCTGTGGTGGAGTGACAGTTAATCCAGGCCTTTTCACATGTTAATGAGCTCAAACGTCGTCTAATGCTTGAATCATCTAGCGCCACCTCCACCCTTGCAGCCAAGGTTGTTCAGCTAGAAAAGGAGCTAGCTCTCAAAGCTTCATTTGAAAATACCAAATATTTGGCATGTCACCTGAATGAATGTGAAACCGAAGTGAAAGTGATAAAAGCTTCGCTGGAAAGCCCAGTGCTGTTGAAGGAAGTATTTAGTCAAATAGCGCATGTTGAGCGATAGTATGAGCAGATCAAGGATGGAGTACAAGGCACAATCTCACACCTTAGGACGATGAAGGGTGTAAACAAATGAAAGAAGATCTGAAGAAACGTGTGGAAGCTGTGGAAGCTGCTCAAATAACCCTAAGCTCGCTGGAGTCACAACTCCACTTCCAAGTCAATGCTTTGGAGAGCCGAGTGGAACTCTTGAAACTCACAAACTGGGGATTAGCTCGACTGAGACTATGTGAAGCTGGGCCCCAAGAAGCCCTCTCCAAAATAAAACCTGGCTCAAAGTCATGCAAGACCAGTTCGATCGCCTTTCATGCACCTTTGACCAGTTAAACTATCACTCTGAAACCCTGGAAACAAAAGCTCCAGCTATTCATACCCTTACCGGGGTGACTTCAGTTCATTTAAACCAACGTTCAAAGACAAGTTTATACCCGGCGAGGGCAGCATTGATTCATTTTTATATGTTTATGAAGCAGCTATGGAAGGGGCGACTGATTGTCAGAAGGCCAAACATATTCTTTCCTGTTTGGGCCGCATGGCACAGGAGGTGATGGTCCCACATATGGATGCTCTTAGCACCTGGTCCGAGGTTAAAGAGGCCCTTATAAACACGTTTAGGCTCAAAACAGGCTTTAAGCATGAAAAAGCAAGCTTTTATGCATATGAGTATCTGAAAAGGGGAGTCAGTGGTCACCTTTGCGGAATGATTCTATATGGAAGCACAGACGTTGTTAACTTCAAAGATGTTGACCTTGGATGACGCTGTAGCCGCTGTTTTGACTGGAGTGGCATCTCACCCTCCTTTGGTGATGCACATCACCTCAGTCAAACGCTATTTCCGTACCGTTCAAGATATCAAGGAGGCGTTAATAGATGTCGCTGACTTCCATAAGCCCAAAGTTTCTCGTGGAGCAGTATCCCGCCCTCGCGTTTTAGCCATTGAGGATCCAAAGCTCAAGCCTCAGGTCCTGGCTATTGAAGACAAGAAGGAGCCCCTTCAGATAATGGGCCCTGAGGAGCAAAAACCCAAAGCGAAACATCCTGAATGCCCTCAGTGTGAATACTGCTACAAGTTTGGACACAAGGAGGCTGTGTGCTGGAAAAAGAAAGCTGACGCGGAGGAACAGGAGCAGGGAAAAGAAATGTCAGCGTAGGGAGAGGCACACCTATTGCTGACAAATCTCATGTGCCTGACTCATTTAAACAACTTATGCCAATACCTCATGTTACCAATACCCCTGGGGATGATTCTGAGGGGGAACAGATGAGGTTGGCTATTTCGTCATAGGAGTACCCACTGAAGTGGAAGTCCCCAATTGCTTGAACGCTGGAGGAGTAGATGAGGCCACCATACCTGAAGAGATGTATCTTCACCAAGTTCTAGGGGAGCTGGCCATTATTGACACTGCCAGTGATGCGGATGAGGTCTTGTCTAACCTTATTCGCCCTCTCCAGCATGGCCATACCATGCAGTCTATCCTGGAAAATTACCCCAAGACCGCGCGCAAATTAACCTCCACTTTTCATCTCAAGGAGGTCTTAGCGCTATCACCCAATTTTGGGGGGATACTTACAAAGGTCAAAGTGGTTATCCAAAAAGTTTGGGTGATGGCCATCCTAGATACAGGCTCCCCAGTGAACGTAATCTCCTCCAAGTTGATGAAAAAGATCAAACTTGCGCCTGACTTGGAGTACAACCAAGAATTTGGAACCGCCAGTCCCTACAACACCCGCGCACTTGGCGCTTACTCGTCCCTTCCCATTCATATTGGGAAGCTTATTCTATCAGCCCCTGCAGTGGCTTTGGATAACAACGCCTATGATATGCTCATAGGTACTCAGTTTATGATTGAATATGAAGGTATTATCAATATGAAGCAGGGGTTCCTGTCATTGCTCAATTATGAAGTCCCCTTAGTTCTAGCCAATAAAGAACCCAGCAAGAAGGAATACTCTTGCATGGTTGAGTACCCACTTTCCGCTTTACCTATACATTATACCACCTCTGGGCGAAATACAAAGAAATTGCCTGATTCAGTGGATGCTATCAAAGGTATTCCATTTTATGCAGCCGATGAGGTGGTGATTAAGCCAGGTGAACAACGAGTGATAGACACAAAAATCACTCTCAAAATCCCTCGCCACTGTTTACTACACCTCTTAAGCATTGAGGGTGTTAGCCCTTTTGAGCCTTGGGTATTGCCTGGCATTTTAGACCCAGCCTACCAGAGGCCTATTACTCTACTGTTGGGAAACCTCACTGAAAAGGACATAATTGTAAGAAAGCACCAGGAGGTGGGATGAGGGTTTTTACTCCCTGTGGAGGAAGTTGAACAAATCCACTCCATTGGCTCAATGGCAGATTTAGGCCTGCCTGCAGATAACCTGGTATGTACCTTACCAAACGTCCATATCTTGGATGAGCTGACCTCAGATGAGTTGGAGAAAGTGCATACTCTCCTGGATGAGTATAGTGATATATTCTCGAAGTCAGACAATGATTATGGCCACATGAAGGGCTGGTGCCACTCCATCGATGTGGGTGATGCCCATCCCATTAGGTCAAAACCTTACCACAAGTCAAAGGTGGAGGAGCAACAAATGAGGATGGAACTCACACAGTTATTAGACGCGGGGTTATTAGTTCCTTTGCAAAGCCCTTGGTCCTCTCCCCTTTTGCTAATTAAGAAGAAAAATGGAGGTCATCAGATAGTTATGGACTATCGCAGGTTAAACAATCTTATAAAAAAGGATAGCTATCCTATCCCACGCATTGATGACGCCCTGGCCCAGCTTTCAGGCTCAAACTTTTTCTCCGCCATGGACTTGGCTAGTGGCTATTGGCAAATGGATCTTTCTCCCCAAGACCAGGAGAAATGCGCTTTGATATGCAGTGAAGGTCTTTTCCAACCCACGCGATTACCCCAAGGGTTGTGCAACGCACCTGCCTCTTTCCAGCGTGCGATGGATCACATTTTGCAGGATCTTAAGTTAACCTGCGTCATCGTCTATCTTGATGACATTACCGTATTCTCAAAGTCCTTTAACGAACACCTTGATCACCTGAAGGAGGTGTTCCAATGCTTACAAAACTCAAATATCAAGTTAAAACCTTCGAAGTGTACCTTTTTCCAAAGGAAATTAGACTTCCTCAGACATACCATTTCTTGAGAGGGTATCCAACCCATACAAGATAAGGTTGAAGCGATTGCCAGAATGCCTCCCCCCAAAAATCTATGGGATATACAGGTATTTCTAGGGATGATGGGGTATTACCATCAGTTCATCCCTAAGTTTGCCCAACTCAGCGAGCCCCTTGTTTGCTTACTGAAGAAGAATATCCCTTTTCAATGGGGCACTGAACAGAAGGCTGCTTTTGAAACAATGAAGCTGCTGCTACAAAAACGGCCTATCCTAAGGCATCCTGATTATGGAAAACCGTTTATTTTGTTTACAGACGCCTCAGACTACGCCGTCAGGGCCATCCTAGCCCAACTGGATGAAAAAGGGGTAGATCATCCTGTCTCATATTTCAGTAAGATGCTATCAAAGGCGGAACGCAACTATAGTGTTACCAAGAAGGAGTGTCTTGCCATTCTACTAGCAGTGAAGCATTACCGCCCTTTCTTGTATGGGACCTCTTTCACTGTGATTATGGACCACACATCTTTAAAATGGTTGCAAAACATGAAGGACCCTATGGGGCGGTTAGCTCGCTGGGCTCTAAAGCTCCAGCATTATGACATGAAGATCAAACACCGAGCTGGAACCTGTCACATGAATGTTGATGGGTTAACTCGGCTGCCCATCCTCCACTTAGATAACAGTGAAGCGGAGTGGCTGTATGATCTTTTAATGACCCCAAATGACTGGGAGGATGAGGATGAGCCCGTACAGAGGATGTTGGCCTGGCACTCCCATAACACTAAAGTAGAAAATGGGAAGTTGTATAAACAAGTAGGAGAGAAGTGGTTGCCTTACCTATGGCCCTTGGAACGCGTACCTGTTATCCTGGAAGCTCATTCAACCTTAGGCCATGGAGGAGCAAAGAAAACCTATGAGTGGATTAAGGATCGGTACTTTTGGGAGGGAATCATGGAAGCCATAATTGAAGTCTTGGATGCTTGCCTTACGTGTAAGAAGCAGTCTCAGTTCAAGACTAGATACCAATATCAGCCAACTACCCCGCAACAGCTGTTCCATACCATAAGCTTGGATGTAGTAGGGCCGCTTCCTCAGACCACAGGTGGAAACAGATATATCTTGGTAGGTATTGACCATTTCATGAAGTGGGTTGAAGCTGTGGCGCTTCCAGCCCAAACTGCTAAGGCCACTGCAACCTTTCTCCATCAAAATATTTTCACTTGACATGGGTGCCCTCAAGTACTACTCTGTGACAATGGAAAAAACTTCACCTCCAGAGTAGTCAAAATCTTGGCTACCTCCATGGGAGCCCAGCAACTATTCTCAGCTCCATATAACCCATCAACCAATGGTACGGTGGAGCGAGCAAATGGCACTTTGGTTTCCATCTTATGGAAAATGGCCTCATCTGATCCCCTTCATTGGGATCATTATCTCCCTAGTGCTCTTATGGCTTACCAAATTAGCTATCACCTGGATTCTGAAAATGTCCCCTTTCCGAGTTTTGTATGGCAGGGAACCAGGCATACCTGCTCTTCTAGCTAAGGATGTCTTCTCTAGTGGAGAGGAGCCTGAGAAAGCCATGAGAAGGTTAGCTAACCGCATCATTCAGCTTCAATCAGAGGCTATGACCAACCTAGCCAAAACGGTCACTAAAGAAGGCCAAGCTGCCAATGAGCTTTGGGCTCCCCTACCTTCATTCCAAGTGTCGGATATGGTCTTATATTACCACAATTGCATAACTCCTTGAAGTGGCAAACTTGGATCAATCTGGGAGGGGCCATTTACCATCATGTATAAGAGAGGAAATGAGTATTTTATAAAGTCTTTGGCTACAGGAGTTACCATAAACTGGGTACATGGCCGCTTCCTACAGCCCTACACTCCCCCAACATTCTTGAGGGGGGCAATGTCAGACATTCTCCTTCTCAACTTTCAAAAAAGAATGTTGGAGGTAAAAATGCCCCTGAAATCCATACTATGATTGGCCAATTACATGTCCTAATCTTCTAACAATACTATGGTTAATGAGGATATGAGTACCATTGGCCAAAAGACCCTGGCGGATTCTTGGTGGAACCCTACCCATCAGAAAAACATGTTTTATAATCAAAATCAGCTTATTAAGGTAAAAACTGATAGTTGGATTGCTCCAACTCCTCAGCCAATTTTGGGGCATCCATCACATGTTCCCCCTCAGCCGCATCTCATTCCATACCACACAGGTTTGTTTTCCCCCTAGGTGAGAAGATTTTACCCGCCGGTGATTGGATGCAATTTATCAAATTATTACCACATGGGTTTGTTCTACCCCAGAATATTTTCCCTCATTCTGATAGGCTGAAGCCTAATTTTTCCTAATTTGGACGACTAAGCTTTTTAACATCATAGCCCCAATTTCCATGGCCATGATATTTGAACTAGTTTAGTAAATAAATACTAGGATTTAATAGGAGAGCTTTTTCTGGCTTGATTGCACAAACAATAGAAAAAAAACTTTATAAAAAGCGTTTATTATTACTTTTATTTTTCTTTTAAAGGTAAGTTTTATATAAATTGAGAAATATTTGTGGCATCCATCAGCGGATCCCACAGATGTTAACTTGATTAATGTGTCTGATAATTTTTTTGCTGAATGCAATTATATTGATATCACAATTAATAAACCCAAAGTGAAAGCTATTGTGGACTTTAAGGAACCATATAATTTTGTGTCCACTAAATTAGTAAAGTGATTTGGCCTCAATCCAGATATTAATCATTAAAAAATTATATGGTACCGTGGGTTTTAATTGACTTCCTCTCTAGGAACTTATAGTGTGTTACTGCTCCATTTCAGCACATTAGTAATATATTCTCCTTCTAAAGTTTTACCAAACTAAGATTTTGACTTTCTTATTGTGACTTCTTTATAATGACTTATGGAATTAAAGTGACTTTGAGAGAATACTATAAAAATACTTGGTCAAAAATTTCTGCCTTACTACAACTGGAAAGTTAAAGACCCTGCGCCTCATAATCAGATTTTGCTAACCTCTTGTTCAAGTATGGCGTAGAGCCAATTAATTATCAACATATTTTTGGCCATACTCAGCAATAGATAAACCAATTTTTTGAATCTAAGTATATTTTTATGAGGCTAATCATAAAATAAACATTCTGGTTAGCCAACAACTTATACTTAGGATGTAAAATCAAGTTAAAAATCCCTCAAGAGATTAGCGAGATATTTACGTCAACTTTGTCATTTAACTTGGAACCTGACACCACGCCTTGGATTATTCTTCCAAAACATGAAGAAATCCAGGCGTTTTTAACTAGTTTTTATGTATCATATTCAAATAAAGTGACATTAGAATATTGCTTTTGTTAATATTTTACTGGTTTTGACAAAGTGCATAAAATACATGATTTTTGTATCTTTGATAAACTGGGACTTGACAGCAAAACGTGCTAATCTGTTTGTTCTCAGGTACATTGTGAAAGCCTCTCTGGTCATATGGAGAGAAAAAAGGACTAAGCGTTAGCCCTTTTGATTTATATAATACTATTTTTTACAAAGATGATTTTAGATTGATTTTGCACAGATGTGCTACACTATATTGGTACTGATAATCATCTTCCAAATTACTTAAATTGTATTAGATATTTTAGAAGCGGTTAATTAAGTCATTAACAAAGAAATGAAGCAGATTATCTAACAGGAGATGTTAGTACCCTCCCAAAGTCTCTGGGCCTCCCAGTGTTGATTATTTAGAAGGATGGATCTCATTGCACAATACTTTATTATAGGAAGCTCAACAACCTTACTAAAAAGATATTTAGTATTACCTTGCATTGATAGTGCGCTAGACTTCTTAGCAACGCATGATACTTTACATCCAAAGACTAAATTCTGGTTTTTGGAAGATTAAAATACCAAGAGTGATCAGGAGAAGTGTACCATGATACTGCCCAGGGCCTTTACTAATCCACTTGGATGATTAATGATTGTGAAAGGCTCCCACAACCTCTCAATGGGCTATTGATAACTTATTAAGGTTTTTGAAAATGTCCTACATTCTAGTTTATTTTAGAAAATTTTGTTATTTCAGAACTTTTAAAAGCACCTAAAAACTTGAAAAACTTTTCACTGTTTTGCCAAAGTTGATCTTAAAATCAAGCTTCATAAGCGCTATTTAAAATAAGAACTTAAATACTTGGTGTTTTTAATTGATTAGCATGGCTTGCGTCCCCAGCTGGCAAAAAGAAGCCATTAAACGAATGATGCAGCTGAGTATCAAAAGTGACACAGGTGTTCCTTGAAATGATCATCTATTACCACAAGTTCTCTGAGAATTTTGGCAAGGTAAGCAGACCATTATTTCACTTCCTCAAAAAGGTGTACAATTTGAGTGGATGGCAAACTCTAATTGGCCTTTAACAAGCCTAAGCTATGTTATACTAAAGCGCCAAACTCATGTACCCAAACTTTAATAAACTTAATTTTATTCATAAGGACGCATCACTCAGTGCCATATGGCAGTGTTATTGAAAAGTGACCTGAGGGTTTGAGCGCCTATGGCTTACTGCAGTCAATTGGCAGATGTGCATAAAATCTACACGGTAACTAAGAATGAATTTTTGGTGAGAATCTATGCATGTAAATAATTCTGAAAATATGTCCACGGGGTACATTTTACATTAGTGATGACATCGACTTTCTCCAATTTTTACAGAATTTAATGGAGCTGTAAGGATGGCTTGCCCAAAGGGCTTTAAATACAAGCTTATGATTTTGAAATTCAGCACCGCCTGATGTAGAATATCAAAACGCTGATAAATCTATCTTGACTGCTCATTGTGGCCTTAGTGGATGATTTAGCCAACAAATTATTTAATAAGATGCTAAAACAATAATATGACAATGGACCAGCAGAGGTTTGGTGCTCCTTGGAATACTAAGAAGGAATACAATTGTCAAGTATGAGAAACTTTACAAGAACTTTTAAGACTAATAATAAATACTATGACCAACAGAGAAATCTGACATTATTATTGGGGACCACAGGGTGTTGGAAAATGGGCATTTTAGGAAGACGCTTGAGCAGTCAAAACACTACTACTATTCGAAATTGATGCATCTTGATATAAATGAGATGCTTAGCTGTTGTAAAGAATGCTATGCTAAAGGCCTTACTGGAAGGCTATCTCCTACAAATTGATTAAACCGAATTTACTAAACACTTTCTTCATTGACATTGTAGGGCCTTTGCTAATATTATGGAAATTTAATCAAATTATTGTAGCCATTGATCACTCCATTAAGTGAGTTGGGGCTAAAGTGATCGAAGGGTTAGGTGCCATGACTAAATCTAAGTTTATTATAAAATCAATACTTATTGGCATAGATGCCCACAACTTATACTAATTAATAATGGGACCAATTATACATATCTCGTTTGACCCAAGATTAACAATCTGATGTATATTTGAGGAGTAATGTCCATGACCTACCACCCTAGTGGGAATGCCATGATGGAGCGTGAAAATGGTACTCTTGCTGGTAAATTGTGAGAATGAGCTCGTGAAAATAGATATCAGAAATTTTTTTCTGGCATCCGCTGTGTTTGCTTATAGTCTTTCCTTTCAAACAGTAATTGGGCAATCACCATTCTAATTACTTTATTTTAAAAATTTACCTAAAATCAATTATATTTATAACCAATTTTAACTATTAAAAACTCACCAAATACTCATTTAATTGATATGATTAAGGCTGAATTCAAAAGCTAAAATCAAAATGATTTATTTTTAATTAATTGATTAATATCAAATTGCAGGTCTTAATCCTACTATAATGTTGTTCAATATTTATGATAATTTTTATTATAGTGCAGATGTAGTAGCTTAAATGTTTAGGCTTAAATTTTTTACATTATTTCATCAATATTCCTTTTAGACTTTTATTAAAGCTAGTGGATTTTACTCTGTCTTGTATTTTTTAGTTACAGTACAGGGTTGCAGCTCTACTAAGATGGTTTTGAGGCCAGTAACTTATAGTCATATTTCCTTCTGGGCCTTACGGTTTATGAGAAGCATCTCAAATTCCTCCTATTCTATACTCATGTGTCCATGAAGAAAACATGAGTTATAACTAAATAATTTGAGAATTTCAAGCAGAATATAATCTAGTTAAAGAGTTAAGCTTACTCCAACATAATGGCTTAGAAAATAAGGTTCAACAACATGATAATCAGGATTATTGGACCTTGCCAAACTTTACCTTAGTGGAATTGGTTCTTTATTATGATAGTTATGGATTTGTATGGAATAGAAAATAACCTATATAAAAAGGCCCTTTTAAATCAACGAGAAAGCGTCTACTGACGCTTACATTATGAAAGATACAACTGATTTCGCCTTATTAATCTGTTATGCTAAGTTCCTGAAAATTATTAACAGCGCTACAGCCTAACGTCCACTGTTTATAATGATTCAATTGATCCTCACGCATTTTGCTCCCTGATTTTTGGCCAAGTGGAGGGAAATAATGAAATTTGGTATGACCAACCATAAGAACTGTATATTGTGTTTATTTAAGTTTATTAGAGGTAAGTCAAATAAGGAAGGACATTACCAATTTCTCAAAGGGCTAAAATAAAATAAAATCACCTTACAAATGAACTGAAACACCCACAGTGAGTATTTTTAAACAAAAAAAATTAAAATTACAATCAAACAAGTGATAAAGTGGAGAACCAATTATTTAACCATGATGGAAGGGGAGAAGGATAGGGGCATCATCCTCAGTTGTCTCTTCCTCATACCAGATTAAGGTACAGTCTAAGGTTGAGAGTAAGGTCATCAGTGCATCAGTTGTGTGAGGTTTGATGTTTTCTAAGGGCGCAATTTAAAAATCATGCGCTGCAATACTGCCGCCATTATATAGCATAGGCTTCAGCTTGGATGTGGGCGAAGGGGAGCTAGTAATTGTGGCAATATTGATTCAGGTAATCTTTGCCTTTAATTCCGTACTATTAATGTAAATTTTTGAATAGTGTCATTGCTTTTTTGTGCATAATTAAATGATCATGCTCCTCAGATGGGCTAAGCTATATGGGATGTCTGGAGGAGAAATACATGATGCAAGAATCACCACTGATTTGTCAACAGCTTTTGGGGGGAAAAGTCTGTGAGGCATCCGCTCCAAAAGCAAGTAAGTGATCACTTTGAAACTGAATGACGTTTGTCTGAGACTTAAAGATAACTGAAAAATTCTGCATCATATTCAACATAAAAATCATATAAAGTAATTGATTGTATTAGGCAATAAAATGAACTAATCAAAAAGCCTCATCTACTTAGCCCCTTAAATTCTGATTAAAAAGATGTATTGGCATAAGGCTGAGGTTTAGTCGGTGAATTAGGGTATCTTGGGATCAAACTAAGGTACAAGCTATTTCATGATTGATTGGGGCAGTTGTGGTTCTGGGCTGAGGAGGGGCTTAATTATCTGGAACCAAACTGCTGCTTAGCAGGCTTAAAAGTAGGTTGGAGTGTACCTTGGATAAAAAACGTCATAGGGTCAGCGGTGGGTTGATCACCAGCAGAGAGGGGTTCAGAGCCTGCAGAAATTTCAAAGAAGGAACAATTGTTTTTAGGTTATCCAACATAAATTAGGATGGACAGATAGTCTGCCCACACTTCACATGGGGACATAACGAATAATTAGTGGCGGAAGGAAAAAATGCACAATCTGGAATCAAAAGGATATTTTATTTATAATATAATGATTGTTGCAAATGCACAAGACCCTGCTAGATGGGTGGCATTATTTGGGACTTTAAACCGTAGGATTGGGTTAAAGCCTTAATCTGCCAAACCTTCCATCAGCTCAGTGTGGAGCATTTAAGTGTTGCAGGTGGTTGGGAAACCCAGAAAATTGAACCATTATAGTGTCATGCTGAGATCTGGTTGCAAGTAATAGTGTAGGGGTGCCCTGGAATACCAGGGGCAAAGTAGCTACATTTATGACATTGTCTTTGTATGTGAAACTTAAGTTGAAGTACCACTTATAGGGGCAAAAACTAATTAATCTGGAAGGTTTTATGACTGGCTGTGCCATTTTATTGATAGCTGTATTATCATATGGGAGATGTTTCCCATAATTTACTAAAGGTTTAATCGCATATTGCCCCATGGGAGCCCCAGGGGTTTTGAGGCATCGCCTTGGAATGTTCAAGGGGAGGGTGAGATCCTTGATCAGTATGTATTTACCTAGGGAATTATAAGACTAGAAAAATTAATCTGCATTCATTTTCTTTTTGAGCAGAAAACTCTAGGAGAGGCTTTGCTCCTTTTACATTATTGAAGCAGCAGGTGGTAGAGCTGCAGACATTGGAGAGAAGGTGAGTAGGTGGCATGTTGTTGTTTTTTTAGCACTAGTGGTGCCCAACCCAAAAGGAGGAGCTGCCACGCATCTTTATTTGCAAATGGGCCAAACAAAGGGATTATTAGAAATAAAAAATCCTAATATGGCTCCACAGCTATCAGCCTAGGAAGCAATATCAGATGGCGAGGAGGCTTTGAAGAAGCGTTTGTGCGGTGCCCACTTTAGCTGGCAAACCATAGAGGACAACATTGGGGTACAAGCATCAGCGATATGAGGCATAAGGAGGTATATTTGTGGGTTTTCTTCGCTGATAAGGCTGGCAGTGTCCATTGCCTCAACGTATTAAGCAAGATGATGCTCAGAAAAAGTAATATAGCAGGCACACAAATGAATAACTTGATGCGCCGGAAGGCTTTTTGATAGTTGGGGTTGAAAAGAGAAGTTTTAGCTGCATCAATGCAAGTGCGGCTTGCACCAAAAGCAAGCTTTTCAATTTCATACTTCGCATCTTCCCCAAAATCATGTGTAAAAATGGGGATGGGAATACCCTCAACAAGGATTCCATCGCCTTATAAAGATGCTGGCAAAGTAGGGTGTTATCAGGGGCAGCTTCAGCCTCTTCTGCCATCTTATTAATATTTTTATAAACTGGAAAACTGTTTTGAGGGGAAAATGGTGGGGACGCAAATTGGGAGTGTCAACAAAGAACTCCTCCTTAGCAAAATCCAGTTTCACGTGGTATGGCCATTAATATTAATCAATCCATTCAAAAGCCTCAAATGGATTTAGCTCCTCCAACGCTGGGCCAGCCACTGGAATTGGAGCAGTGGCCAAATCTTATTTGTTGCGTACAGTTGACCATGGAAGCTCAGCTGAAACTTGTTCATCCATTAACTCAGGATTCAGTAATTTGGTCAAATTAATTTTAAAATTTTTTAAATTTCGAATTTTTAATTGGGCGCCACTTTGAAAGCAACACCCAATTATCTGAGGCTAGGGGCAGAAGGATTGAGCCCCATTCAAATAATTGGGGCAAAGAGGCCACTGACCCAAAACTGGAAGAAGAAACGTGGAAGTGGAAGAGGTGGAAGCTGTGGGGCACTTGCTCTTTAAATGGTCAAGTTTGAAACACAAGGGGCAAATGGCGCGGCCGTTTTTGCTGAAAACCCAGAATGAGTGATCAGGAGAAGATCTGATCACTGTGTGAGGGGGAATCTCAAGGTGTGTGTCACAATGGAATGGGAAGATTGTTGCAAAGGAACGAGGCCCTGCCAGTCAGTCTGCACCATTAGGAACCACAAACTAAATCATGTGGTCTGCACTGTAAATGGCCAAACCCTTCGTGAGCTAATGGTGGAGGCGTTCAAGGGAAAGGTGGGAGGGAAACCCAGCAAAATGGACCACCAAAGCGGCCTCATCTGGGAGCTACATGCAAAAGGTGGGAATAGCGATTTTTTAAAAACGATTTGCAGCTTAAAATCTGCATCTGCATCAGCTTCAAATTGGAAGCTGAGGTTAAAGTACCCCTTAAAGGGGCAGAAGTCGATTTAACTGGTGGGTTTGAAAACCGCCATGGCCATCTTGATGATGGCTGCTCTTGCATATGGGAAAAGATTCCCATATTTGACCTGGAGGCAAAGTACAAATTGCTCCGTGGGTGCGCCAAAGGGCTCCATAGCACCACCTTGGAGCTTGTGATGTGGTGGGCCAGTCCTGAGGGGGGAACATAACGCCCAATATCGTTGGGAGGGCTAGCAGAGCCAGCTCAGGCACGCTTCAGCGTTGGCTGAAAGATTCCAGATGGCAGCATACCACCACCCCAAGCTGGGGAAGCAGGCATCAATTGCATCAACATTAGTAAGTTTCATCTCAATCAATGGTCACTTTATGTTTTTTAAAATACAAATTTGGCTTCAATTTGTTTATCTAAGAAAAAAAGAGATTATGTTGATGGCTTGGAGTTGTTATTGTTAACTTTTATCTGATAAATCTCTCAAAATTAATATTGCTTATTTGGGGCAAGCTGACCAGTGGATAGACATTACCAACTTCTCAAATAGAAAAAAAAACCAATGAATCAACCAAAAGCCTAAGTAGAGAATTATGAAACAAAAAAAAAACTAAAAAACACAATCAAACATCCAGGTGGGAAAGTGGATAACCGCTCATACACCTTATGGCAGAAGGGGAGTTTGAGAGGTTCAGCTTTGGCGGAATCTTACCCATTCCAGATCAAAGCATGGTCCAAGGTGGATAATAAGGGCATAAGGGCATCACCAATAAGCACTTCAATATTACTGATGAGTGGGTGACAATTATAATTGCCTGCAGCAATAAAACCACTAATATAGCTTTAAGGCTGTTTAGGCTTGTATGCAGGGGCCAGGGAACTTAGCAGAAATAACAATATTACTGTGGGTAATCTTAGAATTTAGATTCTGTGCTACCTTTGCAATGTTCTAGATGGTGTTTTCTGCTGAAATTCACAGAAGTATTATTGATTGTAGGGTAGGATTTTAAAAAGACCATATTTTTTGGTAATTGAGGCAGGTTAACCTTGGGACAAATATACCACGTAGAGATTTTTTATAGCCAGTACAGGTTTCAAACATTTGTTTGAACAAAACCTGCACTAGAGTGGAAACAAGAATTACCCTGCCAGGCTAACCACCATTTTTAAGAAACATATTAGATTGCTTAAATTTTATATAACTATTTATTAGACAGAGAATACTTTAATTATACATTGCTGACGCACTGGCTTAATCTATAGTATTATTTTATTAATGTTTACCTTGCCTTAGTGCCTCCAATTTTAGGTATGTGTAAGTTATAATCAAACCCTTAATCCCTGCGAAAATTTTTTTACTCCTAATATATTAATTACCTCCCCCACAAATTTAGTTTTCTTATCCTCTATACTTTGCAATTATTATATAAACTACATTGCCCCGCACTGGTGTAAACTTGTTAGCAGTTTCATTATTATTTTTCTTCGCTTAACCCAGTGTCTCAAGTGTAAAAGTATGATTGCTGTCATTTGTAAATTTCTTAAGGCCAATAGCTTAGCGTCCCTGTATTTTCAAATACCATACAAGTGGCCTGAAATCACTTAGTGCTATTAGGTATCAATTATTTTGCTCTAAAAAATATTCAAGGTGGGTTGACCTTGGGACAAATACACCACACCAAGAATTTTCTATCCCAGTACAGTTTTTGAACTTGAAACCTGCACTAGGGTGGAAGCAGCTTTACCTGCCAGGATAACCACACTTTTTAATTATTTTGCTTTAATGATGTCAGATTTTAATAAACACCTTAACTGGCTTTGGCTCAATATTGAAATTGGTTGATACCTGACTTATCACCATTTAGGCTTTGGCAGTTAAGGCTAATTAACTATTGGTTAAATTTAATGTCTGGATTTGATCACTATAGTGATAAATTAATATTTATTGGGAACAATTGGAAACAGTATTAGTAGGTAAATATAGTTTTTAATTGAATAACTGATAATTTAATTCCTATTTTGGATTTTTTGGGTTGAGGCTGACCAATTAGTGGCATTTTCTGAAGCCACTAAAACTTTATAGCACTTTTCTATGGTATTTTATAGGTTTACCTAGTAAATACATCTGGCAGTAATTATATATTTATCCTTATACCAATAAGTGGCTGCTAGCTTGTAAAGTTGACCTAAAGGGGATGACTAGGGCGTTGATGCCCACTATTTCAAAAGTCAATCTAGAAGGGTTAAGTTCTTGTGGGGTATTAAATGCCACAGTTATTGAGGTGCCAACTGAAGAGCACCAAACTACTCTACTTAAACCCCTTGTATTTTTAATAAAGACAGAAACTTAAGCAGTATAATAATTATTATATCTTTTAATTCTACTGAAGAGTTGATGGTATTAGCTACCCTTGTCCATTTTATCAAGCAATACATAAGAGTATACCTGAGAGGGGTTTTTCAACTTATAGATAAGATTTGACTGACTAGTTATCTCCATTCAACCAGCAACCTCCTTTTATTATCACAGAAATTTTTTTAAATTTTAGTAAACTGAGCAATAAAGTATACAAATGGGAATGAGGGTTTTTAAAACCTATCTGGAAGAGCTTCCTTTTTATGGGAAATCTTGTTCTGACAGTAGCTTAAGAAGCTTATAACAACAGGACTTTAAACTTTGAGTCCCAAGCTATTGTCAGTATTTGGTACTGGTTTTTTTCTATATTTTATAGAAGACTTTCTTTTGTGAATAAGAATTCCTTTTTTTACTTCTGACATCATAAAGATTACCTTTAGTTTAATGCAAATTAACCTATGCAATCGAAATATGAGGCCGCAGAGCCGATTAGAAAAAACACCTTGCACTAAACCCTTGAGTATTGTTGCATAACGTTGGTAGATACTATAATCGTATCTTCAGTTGCAAATAGCTTTTTCTTATTAGTAGGAACTATTTACATGGGTAGCCACTGATTTACCTTTGAATAATTTAGTTTTTGAGTTACGTCTGCTTCATATTTAAAATTAGTTGAAGTACTCTTTGTAGGGAGAATTGATAGGTCTAGCTGACCCAAAAACTACAGTTACTTTTCTCAACTTCAATCATAGTTAGGTAATGTAACACATACTCAACCTGTGGGCTAAATAAGGTACTAGGAGGCAAAGAGATAAATTGTTAATGAACAGAGAGCACTCTTGAAAAATGAAGTGCTAACTTTTTAGGTGGAAGAAATTGAACAATCTTATAATCGAGCTATTTGAGCTAGATATATTACATACATTCACAACTTGATATGTTGCTGCAGGGGTCTGACCATTGTTCTATAGTGGAGCAGCTACCAGAGGATTTTAGAAATGTCATAAATTGCTAACTCTTCATCTTAAGAATGCCCACCTAACACCATCTTTTAAAAGAGCGATGATAAGTGTACAAGGAGCTATACTATAATCTTATATAGCTTATGTATATCTAAAATATAATCTTTTATGCAAATATGATAGAGATCTATATTCATAGTGACTTTAGCTACTTTTGAAAGCTAACCTTAGATTATACATAAGGCCACCTAGACATATACCCTTATAAAAAAGCATACCTGTCTGCCTATAAAGTTTTGCATTTTAGGGACCAAACTGTATTGTGCAATATGGTCTGACCCGCCATCTAAATGATTAATTAATATACTTAATTTTATACCTAACTAGTATAAACAGTGGCTTCAATTAACTACATTGCGTCATGCTAGTGGAAATCTGTTGGATTAATTTACTATTGTTTACCCCACTTTAAACTTTTCTCTCTAGTTGTAATCACTTTTGTAACATATGCAATTCAAGACTAGGTAAGTTTGATAATCTCTTTGAGGAGATTATTGTGCACCTAATGTCAGTTAACAGATAGGCGAGCAAAGTAAAGTGCACAGGCGCAGGCCCCATACTGTACAAATTTCATAAACTCCCTGGCGACACTGGCAGCTTTAATAAAAATAATAAAAAACTGACAGTTAATATTTCCCCGGAGCTTTTGGCCTGGAAAGCAAAATGTAACCAGTTCATCAATGCTCCACATTCTCAGACCCTGTCATCAGTGGAACATGTAGTTTACTTATTCTTGGATATTAGTCAAATGGCGCTTTGGAAAAGTTCTGTGGAGATGTGCACATCCATTTCCCGAATGCAGTACACGCACACCACACTCCATGCCCTGAGGGTGGTTGGATCTCAGGTTTGAAGGCAAACAAGCAGTGGACAAAGCTGCACAGGTGCGTGTGGTGATATAACTCCTAGATGGTCAATGTGTGGTTGATATGAAGCGCAATTGTTGGACCAAATCAAACAAAATTTTTTGCAAGGTCTAACTTCCTCTACAACTATCAAGTGCACAGTGCTTGAGCACCAATTAATGGCTGGGATTAAGGAATATTGGGAAGTTCAATCCTTTATGATGCAACGCTTTACAATCATGATGGACCTGTGCATGGGCAAATCAATCACTGTGATCACCTAATCTGCAGTTGTTGTGGAAGATATGACCCAAATCCCTCACACTGCGTTTGTATTCATTGATGGGCAAAAATCCCACAGTTCCATCTCACCATGGTTAGCGTGCCCCTATCTTCATTTTTTGTTGCGCTTTTGGCCACAAGGCCCACATCTTCCCAGCCAATAAGAGCATCACACAAAATGAGATACTACCTGAAGCAATGAGCAGTGCAGACACCCATTATGAACTGACCATAGACGCTAATGCCGCCTTCCCATGGGGCGTGCAGGGGTGTTACATTCAGGTCAAACCTGTGTCCCGCAGGAGCATAAGAAGGCCAAGAAGGCCTGCAGGGCAGTGGCTAAGGCAACGACCATGGCTGCATCTGTGATCCTGTCTTCCCAGACCCAGGATGACATCAAGTCATTTGCTGCAGAAGCGGCTCACAAATCTGTCCACCAATCAGATTGGGCCATATAACCTGATGACCTGATGGGGAGTCAGATAACCTGAGAAATGTTACCAAGCCTCGATCAAAACGAATTTTACCATCCATTTCCCCCCCCCAAAATTTTGTCACCCTGCGAAGATGCACCACAGGTACACAGCAATTCAAAAACTTTTAAAAAAGCAGAAAAAACACCAAAACCATACCTACATCCAAAGTAACAGAGTCCCTTAAGTCTTCATATGAAGGACCAGAGATGAGGTCAAGAAAACTCGCCTCTAAGAGAGTGGCAACGGGAGGCCAGGGAGCCCCTTTCCCTCACACCTAAGATGTGATGGGAGAGCCTTCACAACAGGTATGTTGAACATCGCTGGACTCAAGGCCTCACCATCCTAGGTTAGTAAACTGAGTTTTTAAAAAATAATTTACCTTTGGACATCCTAGCCATTCAGGAAACCCACTTTCAATATGGTGCTGAGGAAACATGGGCAACCATGATCCTTCCCTATCCTTTCTTTTGTCCCCACACTGTGGGATGCTTATACATGCGACCTATAATTTTAATTTTATTTCTAAACTCTTACCTCAATTTTCATGTGCTTGTGGTGTCCTTCTTGTGGGACAGCGAAGTGCACGCTATCATTAATCTTTATGCCCCAACCTGTGCTTGAGCTCACTGGGAATTCCTCTCAGCCATTTATTTCCTACCACTTCCACCTAACCCATTTGTGGTGGGCGACATAAACTGCTGGGCCAGCCTGGCCACCGACCGCTGGCCTTTTGCACCTGACCCCCTGCAGGGTTCATAGAACTTCGCGTTCTAAAAGCCATTTAGGGCCGTTTGATACCCTAACTAAACATGCACTGCTGCTCCTCAACATGTCTTACCCCATGTGCAAAACGGTCATCTGAGTTCTATGTCCCGCATTGACCTTATAATTGCCCCGTTGGACTTTCAGTCTCAGGTTAAATACTTTATGATGACAAAAATCGACTTCTCTGACCACAGGTTGGTGTTGATTTCATTCTCTTTGGCACACCCAGCTGCACAGGCGCCAAAGTGGTGCAAGCTTTGTCCAGCTAAGATCACGTCACCCAGGTTTTTTATGGGTGGACACCAAAACTTTGGCACTGGAGTTCACCACACCATTCTGTTCAGACCTGCTTTCTACCTAGTCAACCTTCAAAGTGAACACCATCCATCAGGCCCACCACCTATTATCACTTCGCTCTCAGGCTACCTCAGAGGTCATATTGCACACACTCAATGAGGTGGACCACCTGGAGTCTAATATCCCTGCTGCAGGCTACAGCCCAACTTCAGGTTGTAAGTGGGCTGAAGTGTCTGCTTGCCTTAACATAAGGTAAGGCAACACAAACATCTCATTTGTGTGCATTATAAGGCAAAAAACATAATGGCAGGTGATACGTGCTTCACTCATTCTTTTTGAAAATTCTTTGCACTGCAATAGAGCTTGGACTGCACACAGGTGAGTCAGCTGGACCACTCCAACACAGATACTCCAGCCAAAGTGGCAATTGAAGTTAAAAATTATTACTCCAAATTGTATCACTTCAATCCAGTCAATCCGGCCAAAGTTGAAAATTCTTGAAAGCGCATATATCTGCACCATTTCCCATTATTCCAGAGTTGATAAATTTAATTTTTTGAGATGAACTCTGATATGCCTTTTGCAGTGCACCGCACAGGAAATACCCAGGTCCAAATGGGATTCCTTATGACTTTTACAAGATATATTTTTAACTTATTTCTCCTCTTAGCTGCTTGCGTCAATGAGACAGTGTTTGTTGGAAATACTCCTCCTTCCTGGGGGCCAGGAGGCGTACTCTATAACGCTGTATAAGAAAGGGATATTCGGACTTGGTCATCTGGCGCCCTATTTCACTTACTAACACAGATATTAAATTGTTTACTAAAATTATGGCCAACTGCCTAGGAAAAGTGGCCTCTAGTATCATTTCACCCGAGCAATTTAATTTCATCCCCAAGTGGTCTATATGGGACAACATAAACACAGTAGCCAACGTCTGCAAACTACAGCTACTAAAGCACTTGTTTTTTTAGAAAAGCAGAAGGCTTATGCTAGAGTCAACTGGGATTACTTCAAAGCCTGGCTCTACAAGTTCCACCTCCCTCTTCAGTTCATTAATTGAGTTATGTTAATTACAGAATCCGCCACAATGGCTGTGCGCGGCCCTGGCTTCTTTATTGATGAAGTTCGCTCTCAAAGGGGACTCAGCCAAGGGGACCCTTTGAGACCACTCTTATATAAATTCAGCATTGACCCATTTCTGCGCAACGTGAATTCCCGCCTTACTGGTGTCCATGTGCAAGGCCAAGCACCAGTTAAGATGTTGGTGTTTTCTGATGATTGTGTGGTTGGATTGTCTAACAACCAAGATGCACGCGTGCTTGAGGATGCTATCCAGGTTTACTCTAGGGTAAGAAACGCTGCAATTAAAGCTTCCAAAACCGAAATCATTCTCATTGGGTGTTTCCAAGCCCGCTGGTCACCAGCAACCCGTTTGCTACTTGCTTTAGTAGCTAGATCAAGGATTCGCTTGCCCTGCCCACCCCCTACTGCCCCACTTGTGCCACCCTTCATGCCAAGACCCACTGCTGGTCCGGTATGCCATTTGGGTGTGTGGCTGGAGGAGGGAGGGTACGCCTCATTGGTGATATAGCACTATAAACTTGACAATGTCAAAAAAAGCATCGCCTCCCTCAGAGGCCACCAAACTTCTCTTCCAGGCAGGGTTGTGCTGGTCAACTTATGCTCCTATCTAAAGCTTAATTTGTGGCCGTTGCTATCGCCTTTCCCTATGTTTCTTCACCTCATTATATGCCCTCCTGCAAAAGTGGCTTTGGTTAGGCCTCCCACAGCCAGTGCGCCTGGATATCTTTTTGGCCCTCTCCATAGTGGTGGTATGGGACTGCTCTTTGAGGCCCATGATACCAAAATACCTGGCACCTGGATCGCTGAAGTCATCAACCCCACACTCCAAGCTTAACACTGGCCACGCGCGTCCTGATCCAATATCTCCCACGCCCTAGGCCTCAGCAATCCTTCTCACCCCCATTCTCTGTTAAAGTATCTTGCCTCATATCCCTCTACTGCGGGACTCATGGGACGTCGCCCACTTTAACTGAGTTCTCCTCTCCATGCAGAGCGCTGAGTGGAGAATTTGCATCAGTGGGACACCTCCAAGAGGGTCGCCCTACTCCCAACTTAACACAGGAACTACAAGGCCAAGCCGTTTTAAACAGTGGTATACCAAGGAGGTACCCAATTATGACCAGGGTGGACTATCTGGACATGTTGGGAATCCCCTATTCGCTAGAAACCCAGAAAGTCATCTGGAAGTACTCCCATCACCCTCTTCTGCAGCCACATATTTGTTCCCATGTGTGGCGCTGCTTGAAATGGGTATACCATACTGCCAAGTGATCCAATATGTCACACTCCTCAATTGTTGTGCGTGACCAATATGGGACTTTGATCCACCGCCTGGAAGAGTGCCCTCCGTCAAAAACGATCTGGCGTGAGGTTCAGCGCCTCTTTCGCTAGGAGCATACACAGCCTTTCAGCCTATTAAATGACATCTTCGCCTTGTCCTTGAATTCCCCTATTCAACCTTCCCTCCAAGCCTTAGTGGTAGCAATTGTAATGTAGTATATGCACGGTTGTCTTGGATGCCATTTCAGGCTCTACTCCCACCATCCAGGAAGCTGTACGCCAATTCCAGTCGCACCTTATGGACCACTTTAAGCACGGTTCTCTGGTTATTTACCATCCCATCAATGACAGTTGGTCTCATCTTGGCTTCTGGTTTGGTTCATCACTTCAGGCCCTTTCCTTCATACGTTCTCAATAGTGACGCAAGCCTCTACTCACTTTACCCCTCTTCCTTTATTTGGTGTTCCCGCTGGCAATAAGGGACAGCTTTAGCTTCTCTTGGGTGCCTATATCTTATATTTAACGCTTGTTCATTTACAAATCAGAAGTGTCCATCTCATGGTCAGCCTTCCCCAAATACATTAAATTTTGTTTCCCTCACTTTAGCGCCTCTGATATATGGTATTTATGAATTAAATAAAATCCTTAATCAAAACAGTGTTTTTTTACCCCCTAATTCATAATCACCTTGCTTGAGGGCTTGGTTTTTGTATCATCTATTATAATATTATTAACTTACCCCAAGCCAGGATAAACTCATCTTTATAGGTTTATGATTATTTTTTTGGCTTATGCCAGTGTCTCAGTTATAGTAGGCTAATTGGTATTATAATGTAGATTATCCTAAGCCAATGCCTTAGCATCCCTGTCTTTAAGACTATTATGCTTTTGACCTGATATTCCTCAGATCTATTAAGTTACAAAAATTGTTTAAATGAAAATGAGGGACTTGAAGAAACATTTCAGGAGTGGACTGACATTGTAAGTCCAGGGGAATGTCCCCTTTACATGGTTTGGGTGATTTTCCCATTTCCAATTAAGAAGGGTCCAAAGAGGTCATCTGTATCCTTCATCACCCAGGGCGACCTCGCTCATATGGTAGATGAGCGCTGGGTAACAGCCTTCTCACTGAAGATTTCTACCCCAGTTCCCTTGCTTACCTCTGCCCAAATTGTCTGCCAAATAGAGGAAATCTGCGCTGAGATCATTGGTAACCATATTCCTTACAAGCAATAGGGACTTTAGAAAACCGATGTGCCAAATCCTCAGAATCAAAGCTGAAATGTCTGAAATCAATGGGAATAAAGATCAACGTAAAAATCTAATAGTCAAAAAGGGACAAGGATGAAATTCTCAGGTGGAATCATGATGATATTGAGCTATTGAGCAGTACAAATATTGATGCCAATGTCCCTAAAATTGGTGGGGACAATCCTTAATGAGCAGAAACTCCCATTTCAAGAATTAAACTTTGTTAGAAAATAACCCACTTGGCTGAACAAACACCCCAGCGACCAGGCACATGCAGGTTGGCCATACCAAACCCATTTCTGACCCATTTGAACCGCCCCTACTCGGGGGGCCTTGGGGGATTCCCATTGCTTTTCAGGCCAGATGCCATCGTGCTAACTGATACAAACGCAGTAGAGCCTCAGTTCAGGCGTTTGCAGATAAACCAATAGTGACTCGGCCTGCTGCTGAATCCTTTGAGTCAGCTCAAATTAGAATTACTTCCCCCCTCCCCAAAAATTCGCTGGGTCAGATCAAATTTGAGGGCCCTGATCCCTGCTTTGACATACTACCAAATCAAACACTATTAAATCAGCTGCATTGCACAGAAACTTTTTGGTTAATTTTCTTTACTTTACTTTCCAATAAATATCCCAATATCCATTCCAGTTTCTATTATGTGCAAATATAAACCACCCCTCCCAAATACATTTCTACAACCCACGTGACCCATAGCCGCGTTTACCTGGTTCATTGCTAGGTTCCTAGACATCACAAAATCTCATGGGCACTTAATGGTGAAATCCCTTACTAGTTTCAAACCTGTCATATTAAAGACAGTGCCACTGGCATATGGGCTTGGCATCTGGGCGCTCCGGCACTTAAACTGGCAGGTTGGTCTAAAAAATACTTGCTGTTTGCCTGACAGCCATTATTATATAAATCTTTTTTCTTTAGCTTGTGAAAGACCTAACTCCATCATATTTATTCATCATAAGTTGCTTAGCCACCTGCCAGTATTTGATACTACTGTATGCTTTAATTTTAATTGAATTAAAATTTTATAATGATGATAAGGTTTTAATTGCGTTTTTCAAAGGCTTATGTTTTCAAACAGTACTTACCTACTGTCAGTATATGATACTATGCTGTGCTTTTTGTTGTAATTAAAAAACATATTTGATAAAAAAGCTTTATATGGTTTCTTTCCAAAGTTACTGCCTTCATACAGTCCTCCGTTGATTTAAAGTGCAGCCTGACATGTGCAGTTAAATTATGATGCCTGAGCGCTGGTTCTAAAATATTCTGTTGAAATTTGGGGTTGATCAACCATGTGAAATCAACCACAGTAATAAAACCCCAGATGCCCTATAGACTTCACCATTACCTCTGACCATATTATAACGTTTTTTGTGTCCCTTAACATATTGATTCTCATTGATCCACTGTCAGATATTTCAAAAGCATTTTATAACTCAGATCTAGGTATCTATAATTTTAGTTCACCTTATGATCCTGACTTTTGTTTATAAATCACTATTAATTTGTCAACTAAACACCCAGTTATAAAACTAGTTTCATTACCATCAATTGTAAATAACAAAATTATTTAGCTGAATCTGTCAGGAGTGTCCCCGCCTACCATTACCTTAAAGATATACCTGATGTTAGCAGATGACCATCTAGTCTCAGTAGCAATGTGACAACCTATTAGCAGACCACAAATGGGAAACACTAGAAGATTTGGGAGCCTCAGAGAAAGCTGAAGCATAGCTACCCTCTAGAGAATCAGCTTATAAATTGGAAGGGCCATGTTTTGGTAAGGAGATAAATGCAGCAACGAAAATTCTAGGATCTACCATCAGGAGAACCCTGGTTTTTGATCATGGTGGATCTTCAGTGCGGGAAGTACCCAAAAAGACTACAGTGGATCTAATAATTAATTGAAATTTAAAAAAATGACTAATATTTTTTAAGCTTTATTCTATTTTGAGGTATACTTTAATCATACAGTTACACCTGTTTGAGTGCAGTATACCTTTGAAAGTTTTTCACAGTTAGAATCTTGATTGCAACGTATGTAATATATAGTTTTTTGATAGATCTCCATAGAAGGTCATGGTATAGTTCAGAAATATTTTCTTAAGATTTTTATAAAAAATGTGCAAAAAATGATTTACTTTAAATAAATAGGATAAAACCAGATAGCACATAACCCTTTATATCTACAAATTATCCTCAATAATTGTTTCTCTACTAAAATCAAAGCTCGCTTATAAATGGTTATACTCCCATCCCATGAAATTTAACTTACCATGTTGAAACCCCTTATGGTAGACAACCTTTATTCCATCCTCTAAAATATATATCCCATTCTGAAGGTGATGTAATCTTAGAGTTGGTATTTCTATAACCTGAACCACTACCTTAGACTTATATACCATAGGACCAACTCTATAAAGGATCCTAAAATTATCAGACCACAGCTTTATGGTACATCATCAAGCAGGACCAATCTTAACTATTATTAAAGTAAATTTTTTTACAAAATAGATCTCATTTAGTTTTTCCATATCAGAGGGTTTGGATTTTAACTTTAATTACAGTTTTCTATACCTTAATTAATACCACAGTCAAAAACATTTTTTAACTAAATGTTAATACCATTATAAACCTCATATAGCTACCAGTTTACATGTAAACCAGTTGGACTGACTTAAACAACTGATAAGCTTACTTTATGGGCTAAGTTGTAACCTGTACATGTTTATTAGGAGCAACCACTTAGCTATGGTGTTGTGATTTTAACTAAATGAATACCCCACTTAATTACAAAATTAGTGTTTATAATAGTTAAGGGAGGTTGCCACCTATTTTACAAGTTTTTACTATATATTTAATGGTTTACTAATTTGTGCTCCATATTTGGTTAGTTGAGCTGTCCCAATCCTCTGGATTAAAAAAGTACCAAGATGATTTCTGATAAGATATTAGTGCATTTTGACTTTGGTGACTGAGGCTCAAGGATGAAAAAATGCTGATCATCATTATTTAAGATGCCAAATTACTAATTTGATGTCAAGAGTATCAGGGAGATCCTCAATAGTGTTTTGGCCAATTTTGACA